>CAJHQP010002115.1:0-93327 GCA_905132765.1 Moricandia arvensis
ACTGTATAGAGGACTACACGATAGAATTAAATTGGTAATAATCAGATCAGTCTACGTCGACAAAAGTGAGGGCCCTTTGGTGCGAGATCGAGTCATAAAGTTACAACAAGTCAAGTGGCATCACCAGTCAGGAGCGATGCACCTTGAACTTGGACTCTAATTCGATCATACTACAATTTTCATGGGATATACCGCAGTTAAAAGTTTTTCTTAATAAACATGTAAAATATAATGATCATCACTTTTAACAATATAAAAATATAAAGTCATTGTTTTCAAAACTCAAGAGTCATAATTACAAATATGAAGAGAGATTGCGAATCCATGATTCTGATACGACCACGTTTGTTATCTTCTCGAAAATGACACTCACTTACGACTAAATTAAGTACTACTCCATTAACTAATGTACCAACCTTTTTTTAACGTCCAATGAACCATGAAGGCATGAACTAACCTTTTGTAACGGAAAAGTGTATATAAATAAAACTAAAGGTTCAATTGACTATACACTTGGGCCGAATCTCTATGGGCCATACTAATAATTATAGGTCCAGAAGGCTCACATGAAAGCCGAAACGACATGTGTGATCATTGTGCAGGATCTAAGACCACTCTGGTTTCATTTTCCTCTTCCTTGTCAATCGTGTACTTTGATTACTTGATCTATTTGATATGAACTGAATAGATATCTCACCCGCAAAGTACAGAGCCAGTATTTTTGTGTTTGGCTCCCGGAGAACTTAAAGCCATAATGTAACATGAGAGTACACATACTAACATGAGAGTATAGATACGTTTAGAACTCTAGAGTTAAACGTGTTTGCGATGGAATATTGGAAGAATTGGTGAACTATCAGGAAGTGATTCGCGATATCGTGTGAGTGAAGTTAAAGCACGAGAAAAGTCAAGTGGTGATTGCAGAGACAATAAACATATTTTTGAGACTTTCGAAATTAACTAGTACCGACTTTAAGGAAGTGCCAAGGGTGCTTATGCACATGACCCTCAAATTTTTACTTAAAATTTTATACTTTTTAGAGCCCTAAATTTTTAGATTTTACATATTAAAGGGTTTAATTTTCATATTCATGTTCACTTAGAAAAATATGGCACATGGTTCAATTTTTTTTTGAGCCAGCCCTGAAATTAACGTACGGCTATTAGACGTGTTGGAATACACATGCCTAGAGAGAGAACGTGGGAGGCCCTGTGGATGGTCGAGGCGTTACACATAACCTACAAACAAGTTGCAGGGAGGCCAAACAGAGCTCTTAAGCAAAGGAAGAGATTTTAAGCAACACTAAAGATAACTTGGGATCCAAGAAACAACCCAATATAACCTACTACTATTTAACCTTTTTGTCTATCTTCCTTGCCTTTAGGATATTTTTCCAAAACATAGGAGAAAGTAAGATTTATGGTTCGGAATGTAACAAGGTCACGGATTCACATTTATGGTTATGCAAAAAAAAAATGTAAATAAACGATATAAAAGACCCCATATCTTTTCAACACTTAACCATCTTATTTTGCCTCACATTTTATCACAATCATACATATCCTCTGATGCAGCATTAAACTCTCAGTTCGCAGTTCACCAATATCTTCACCCCTCTCTCTCTCACAACTTTCTTCTCCAAGAATCTCTCTTCCTCTCTATTTGGACAACGAAAGGCAAGAATCTCAGAGACCTCTCTCTCTCTCTTCACCGGAAACAATGCTGACTAACCGGAGTATTAACCGTTTCCTCATCGTGTTCTTCCTTCTTTACACCGTATCAGCAGCAAGAAACTGGACTAGCCGAACACACGGAGCCAAACAGAGGTTTCAACACGCGTACTACTCATATCCTCACCGTTCATGCCAATCTTTCTCTCGTCCCTATGCACGCTCTATGTGCATTGAGCTCGAAAGAATCCACAGAAGCAGTCGACAACCCCTCTTCTCCCCTCCTCCTCCTCCTTCTACGCCGGAGATTGACCAAAGGTACGGCGTCGACAAAAGACTCGTCCCTTCCGGTCCAAACCCACTTCACAACTGATACACATTTTGTATCGTATAGAGAAGAAATAAGAGCTAGTAGCTAGGGTTTCATCGAGATTTCTTCTCAAATATTCTTGTAAATCTTGTTTCTTTTTAATTACTTTCTTGATGTTTAGTGCACTACTACGTTTATGAGCAAAACTATGCTTTGCTATTTCCATGTTTGTTTTTTTTGGGCCTTTATCGAGAGAATATAGGGCAGAAACAAGCTTGGAAATAGTTTATTTGGATCAAGGTTATTGCTCTTTTTTACTTCCTTGTTATTACTACACCTCCATACATTGGTGTGATTGAGACATGAGGAGGAGGTTGATGATCAAGAGAAACACATGAGTTCCATTAATTTGGGTGGGAGGCTGTATATCTCTCTCTATCTAACCTATATTGCTTGGTATGGACTTAAATGATATTAATGGGCCTTCCCATTTGGTGTTGGGCTTTATTAGATGTAGCAAGATAGATGCAACGCAAAAGCATAACAATGATGATGTAATAGACATAAACAAATCCTTTAATCTTTTTTAAAATTTGTATGTTAACATCTTACAGATATTTTGCGTTAGACAGGAATACTTAAGGATAGTTTTATAGATAACATTCAATAAATTGATTAGCTTGAAATGACATCAGTTTATAAACATCAGTTTACACACGAGCGACCGTCTCTTGTGAGACAAGCTAACTATTAAAGTAGGTATGATCTATAATAGGCAATTGATTTTTGAAAACCCTTTGCGAGACCTAAGCTTTTGTGGCTTGAGTAAAGGGTAAGGTATTTCTTAAACAACATTTCACAAACTACACATTCCTTGCGTCAAAACAGCAATATCCGTCTATATAAGTATGTATCTGTAGCTTCCTATGGCCCTGCTCTGATTTATACAAGTTCTTAAGGTAAAGCTCTACTTTAATATATATTACTTTGTAGCACTATCTAAATATGTCTAAGATTCGATTCTGAACAAGCTCCTGTGTTGCAAATGAAATCAGAGGGAGCAGCGAGCACAACCTGTGCCTATGAGACCGGCGGTGGAACTATGGAAGGAAACAGAGATGGGCAAAACGAGAACCAAGTGTGTGTTATGTTTCCTTTATTCGTCCTTATGTTCAAATGTTGGTTCTAAGGTAGCTAAGAGCCTAATGGGTTCGAGATTATGTCATGGGAGGACAAGAAGACAAAAAAGGCTAAGAGAAACCTTCATAGAACAGAGGTGCCTCTTCCTTTTTCTATTTCCTCAGTTTTTTTCCATAAATTGATTCTTGCGTAGTTACAAGACTAATCGATGCAATGAATGTTACAGAGAGGTGTAGAGAAGACAAAGTTGAAGGCGATGCAGAGATACAGTGAAGACAACGAACGCATTGAAGGCATAGTTGCAAGTGCAAGAGCACATGCATACGAGAGTCAAATGAAGGAAGAGTTAAGGGTTAAGGAGAAAGAAAACCTCATGAGAACAAGTAGACGTAGTCCATCTACATGCCTCTGAATCCAGCAAGTTGTAAAACCAAAGATTCTTTCTTAACATGTAAAATGAAGACAAAATTAAGGTGTTTATTTATAGAGTTTTAGAGACATTAACACACATGATCAATCATCAATACAGTCACAAATCTGCAAACCAAACTCCAGAACGTTGCATATAACAGTAATAAAACTCAAAATCACAATTACAAGTGTCAAGCTTGCAATCAATAAGAATATCTAAAAAGGTTTCAAATACTCCCAAAAAGCTTGCACCACAGAGAAATGGGCTTAGCAACCGAGAATAAGAGGTGTGAGCTCAGTAACATTCTCATGATGTTATTTCATTAACCAACCTTTCCAGAATAGGGTACGCAAAATACAGTACCATACCAGATGGAATCGCTAGAAGAATCGTGAGGAGGAAGTAAAGAGCAAGAATGATGAGGCTACCAGGTATAGCAAAGAACACTATCAGTAGAAAAATGATCACAAACGGAAACTTGGAAGTGAAGGAGATGAAGAAATCAAGAGACTTATGAAACGAGAAATGTTGCCTGCTTGGTTGGCGGCTCCTATTAGCCAAAAGTTCTGGAGACTGGTTACGCATAACAACATCAGGCCTTGCAATCACATTGTTGTTGCAGTATTGGTGGTTATCAGTGACCAATGAGCCACCACCACCATGATGTCTAGTCCTGTCACCGTTAAGACTCTCAACCATCCAGAGAAGGAAAAAGTTTTTGCGAGGGAACTTGAGAACACCATTGTAGACAATCCTAAACGAAAGCAACTGACACCAAGGGCAGGAGACAAAGAAGGGAATCTTGATATCTTGGCTAGAGAGTCTTAAGACAGCAGGTTGGAGACCAAACACACAGTTCTGACAAAGAGTGTGACCGCACCATAAGACATAAGGAACATTCTCAACGATGTTGAATGATTCAAAACAAATGGGACAGTCTAATCCTTCTCCCTCGTCGTCTCTGCTAACATTAGAAACCTCGTCGTCTGAGGAATCTGAAGAGGGTTGAGGTGGTGGATCTTTCTTTAGACCTATGCTCCCAATGATGTTAGACGCAAAGCTCCACATTTTTTTTGTCAAAGTTTGAAACTTTTGAGGATAATGTGCCAACGTTACCCAGTAACAAGTATAAATCCAGATCGAAAAGAGAATCTTTGAGGATCAGTCATCATTTCAAGAACCTGCTGAATGAAGATAGTTCATCATATGTATATTATAAATCAGTATATATATGAAAAAGATCAGCTTTTTAAAATTAAGATAGAATTCCGAATGCAATGTAGCACTTATGGATCGGTTATCGAATTAAGCTAGACAACAATAAATTTAAACGTTATTGGGGGATATCAACATGATAGTAAATCCAAAATCAAAACAAAACATGTATTTAGATACAAGCAATTAGATCAACAGGATATTTAGGTTCTGTAACAGATTTAACAAAACCATGGCGATTAGCTTTACCGTTAACTCTTCAAATTGAGATGAAGCCGATTCATCGACGCAGAGATCGAGACGAAGAAGAAGAAGCAGAGCCTGTTTCTCTCTCTCTCTCTCTCTCTCTCTCTCTCTCTCTCTGCTTCGTTGTTCCTCCTGATGCTTTTTTATTAAAAAAAATTAGTTTTATTAATGGGCACAAACACACAAAAGAAGGTTACGTAGCAAAGTGGAACGATGCCGTTTTTACCTAATCAGACAGAATGTTGACAAAGTTGCACGTGCCCTTGACAGTCTCATCGGTGTCACCTCCGTGACGGTTAAATTAAAATACTTCAGTTCTGCAAGAAAGAACTGGTTCTTCTGATTGTCAACACCTTTTGAATGAGCGAAAGGGTTTGAGCTGGAAGTATATTCGTTTAAACGACAACTCAAATACGTATTAATGTTTTTTTTTTTGTAATTTTTATATTATTTGTGACAAGACAAGAGGAGAGGGGCTCTGGTTGATGTTTTCGCAAACCTCATCGATGGATCACAGCTGTTCTCTAGCTTCCCCTCCGTGTGCTCATTCATGAATGGAACTAGAATTTGATATTTAAGGTTATCTTCGATTCGTCTTTTGTGATTTTAAATTTTCAGGTAACAAAACGACCTCTCTGTTTCTTATATTTTGTATTTTCTGACGAGTTTTGTCGGAAAGTTCAAAGCTTTCGATTAGAATTCTCCTCCCTCATCTAAAGTTTGTATCTTTTTTTTGTTTTATTGTACACTTGCTGATAGTTTCGTTTACTCAGGATTTGGATTGGTTTCAATTGTGACTTTGTAGGTTTCTGAGTGCGTTTAGTACGTTCTCGTTATGATGTATCAGGCCGTTCCCACGGCAACAACCTCTCGTGGTGGGATTCCAACGGAGAGTGGTGATTACGTTGTCACTTTGGATCAGATTCCCAGATGGAGTGATGTTGAGCAGAGGTCTTCATCCCTCGAGGGTGAAACAGGTGATCCACCATCACATTCCAATCCGCGCTACGCGAACCCTTTGGCTTCTTCGTCTTCTGAAGCAGGAAGCAGCGGGAATGGGATGGTTTCTAAGTTTCCTGTTGATCACGAGATTAACTCCAAGATCTATCTTTGGAGAGGGGAACCGTGGAACCTTGAGGTTGATGCTGTTGTGAATTCGACCAATGAGGTAACCTTTGCTTGTGGATAGTTAAGTAAATTGCCTTGTTTGATATGGTCGACTTTTCTTGGGACCGGGGACAGAACTTGGATGAGGCACAGAGTAGTCCTGGTCTACATGCGGCTGCTGGACCTGGTCTTTCAGAACAATGTGCTACATTGGTACTAACTCTTTCTGTCTCTTTTTCTACAACAGTGTTTATAGAATTATAGATGTTCGCAAAAGACGAACTTTTTTGCGCTTATTCTTTCTTGCTTGACAGGGTGGATGCCGGACAGGGATGGCCAAAGTAACAAATGCCTATGATCTACCAGCCAGGTAATGGTGATGGAGAAGATTGTTTATGATAAAGTCAATGTATACCTAGAAGACTTAAAAAGAAAGAAATTACTATGTTCCTCAACTATCTTTGTCCCAGTGATAGTTGTTGACTATATACAATTTCTTTTCATACTGTGTTAGGGAATTTTCGTAATTAAGGTGGAGAGGCATGTTATCTCTTAAGGACAGAACATTCTGTGTGATTTGTATCTTGTCTGTATTAATAAGTTTGTCAATCTCTTAATCCGCAACTTCAAGAAATGTTTTTTTGGTATCTTGTTCAGGAGGGTTATCCATACAGTAGGACCCAAGTATGCAGTAAAGTATCATACAGCTGCTGAAAATGCTCTAAGTCACTGCTATAGATCTTGTTTGGAGCTTCTCATAGATAATGGGCTTCAAAGGTGCGTGAAGCGAAATTCTTTAGTACGTTTGTATTTTCTTTGTGTCCTAAATGCAAGAACTCAGATTTTGGTTTACATACAACATTACAGTATTGCTACGGACTGTATATACACAGAAGCCAAAAACTATCCCCGAGAACCAGCTGCTCATATTGCCATAAGTAAGACACTTCTTGAACAGTCTCTTTGCTTTCGACATATGACTTTCATGTTTCCAAACCACGTCTTGTGTACGGTCACCAGGAACTGTTCGTCGCTTTCTAGAGAAGCATAAAGATAAAATCAGTGCCGTTGTTTTCTGTACCACCACATCCTCTGATACGGAGATATACAAAAGGTATAATAAATTCTATATGCTCTCTTTCTGTTAATTCGTTGCTTTACGAATCATTCGCATTAAGACCACAATAGCTTATAGTTATGTAATGCAGAAGCTGTGTAAATATTGCTTAAAATTTGACTCTGTAAAATATAGATTACTTCCACTTTACTTTCCTCGTGATGAGCATGAGGAGGAGGTTGCCATCTCAAAGCTCCCTGCTGATGTTGGGGATGAAAATGGTGAGACGGTTATAGACGAACGTAAAATCAGAATACAGGCGCTACCAAATAAACCTCCAGACAGGTCTTTTCCAGCTCTAGTCCAACGCTCTGCCACTGATCTTGCTTTAGTACGAAGGTTGGTGTACTTTAACTGCTTCACTCTTTGCACTTTTATTTATCTGTCCCCCGTCTTTGCACTTTGTTGATTGATACACACATGATTGCAGGAACTCAAATCATCTTGATTCATATTTGGATCCCACCTTCATGTCTTTGATTAAAGATCCAGATGAAAGGCGCAGAGAACAATGGGAGAAGACTGCACAAGCACAGAGTGGATTCAATTTTGTAAAATTGCTAGGATTTGGTGATCTTGGTGGACCCACTCTCTCTGCTGCAGAGGAATACTCACTTCATTCGAGATACCTAGCAAAGGCTAATTCTCTTAACCTTTCAGAAATTGCAGAGATGAAAATTGTGTATGGCTTCTATGTCCTTGGTTTCTCTCTCTCTCTCAGACTTTGCCTCCATAAGTTCGCGTCCTATGTCTCTGAGAGCCAATGACTACATAGACATTGACCAAGCCCTGTCTGTTTTCTTTATTCAGGTACCGTGGAGGTGTTGACACCGAGGGTCATCCTGTAATGGTTGTAGTAGGAGCTCATTTTTTGCTGCGATGTCTTGATCTTGAGCGTTTTGTGCTTTATGTTGTAAAGGTAAGCACCCAATCACATTGCACCGATGGTTCTTCCAGTTCTTTCTTATAAAAACTTTCTTGTGTTGATGTATTGCAATTGGTACAAATTTACAGGAATTTGAACCTTTGATACAAAAGCCTTACTCGATTGTCTATTTCCATTCTGCAGCATCTTTACAAGTGTAAGTTGATTCTTAGTCTTGTTTAGTCGAAAAAGAGCCTTCTGCTTTACAAGCTTCAATAACATTCTTTGCCATTTAAATGAACAGCCAACCAGATTTGGGATGGATGAAAAGATTACAACAAATACTTGGTCGCAAACACAAGCGCAACCTTCAGGTATAAAACTGCACATACTCGACTTCATTTGGCGAAGGTTTCTCCTTGTCCTATATCTTCATCATCTCTGTTTCCTCCAGGCAATCTATGTTCTTCATCCAACTTTACAGTTGAAAGCCACAATCTTAGGAATGCAAATGTTCGTGGACAATGTGGTAAACTCCTCATCTATCTCAATGCCCCAGCCTTTTCCCCCAAGAATCATAGTCTTTCTTATAACTTGCCTCTTTTTCCATAAAGGTATGGAAGAAAGTTGAATATGCGGACAGGCTTCTGCAGCTGTTCAAATATGTTCCTCGTGAGCAGCTGACAATCCCAGACTTTGTTTTCCAGTTAAGTTTACTCTACTCTTCACTCTCTAAAAATGTTCTTTAGTTACTGACTGTTGTGTAAAAATTGGCAGGCATGATCTTGAAGTCAACGGAGGAAAAGGTCTTATCGTTGACCCAAGAACCAAATATGTCTATCAACGTCCATGAACCATCATCCCAACGGTGAACAGTATCATCAAGACATTTACTTTATTCAGACAATTGTATGTGTTGCAATATTTGTTTATTCTTTCATGTTTGATCTTAAGACATAAGCTTTGTGTTGATGCTGGGAGCAAAGACAAAACCCTCTCTTAGCTTTTGATGTCTGAAACTTGTTAATAGTTATATTCAAAGATCTCTCTTTTGTCTCTTCCTCTCGATGACGCAGTACATGCCATTGTTTAGATCATGCTCGAGTTTACGAACACTAACCCAACTCCACGCTCACCTCCTCGTCACTGGCCGTCTCCGTCACGACCCTCTTCCCGTAACAAAGCTTATCGAATCATACACTCACATGGGTTCTCCTGACTCGTCAAGACTCGTCTTCGAGTCCTTTCCTTACCCTGACTCCTTCATGTACGGCGTTCTCATCAAATGCAACGTCTGGTGCCACTTGTTCGACACAGCCATTGATCTGTACCACAGGTTGGTTTTGGAGAAGACGCAGATAAGTAAGTTCGTGTTCCCCTCTGTTTTGAGGGCTTGTGCTGGTTCGAGAGAGCTTTTGAGTGTTGGTAAGAAAGTCCACGGGAGGATTGTGAAGAGCGGTGTAGACGATGACGATGTGGTAGAGACGTCTTTGTTGTGTATGTATGGTCAGACTGGGAATTTGGGTGATGCAGAGAAGGTGTTCGGTGGAATGTCTGTGAGGGATCTTGTGGCGTGGAGTACTCTTGTTTCTAGTTGTTTAGAGAATGGTGAGTTGGTGGAAGCGTTCAGGGTGTTTCAGTGTATGGTTGATGATGGTGTTGAGCCTGATGTTGTGACGATGATTAGTGCGGTTGAAGGATGTGGTGAGCTTGGATGCTTGAGGACTGCTAGGTTAGTTCATGGAAAGATAACGAGGAAAATGTTTGATTTTGATGAAACATTATGCAACTCTCTGCTTTCTATGTATAGTAAGTGTGGTGACTTGCTTAGCGCGGAGAGAATCTTTGAGATGATCGTTAATAAGAATGCTGTTTCGTGGACTGCTATTATCTCTAGTTACAACCGCAGCGGGTTCTATGAAAAGGCGTTGAGAAGTTTCAGTGAGATGTTCAAGTATGGTGTTGAGCCAAATTTGGTTACACTTTATAGCGTTTTGAGCTCTTGTGGATTGTTAAGGTTAGTTAGAGAAGGCAAGTCTGTCCATGGTTTTGCAGTTAGACGAGAGCTAGATCCCAACTATGAGTCTCTTTCTCCTGCCTTAGTCGAGCTGTACGCTGAATGCGGGAGGTTAAACGACTCCGAGGCGGTTTTACATGTGGTTGGTGACAGGAATATTGTGTCATGGAACTCTCTTATATCTCTATACGCAAACAAAGGTATGGTGATTGAGGCATTGTGCTTGTTTAGACAGATGGTGACACAGCGAATGAGACCTGACTCATTCACTTTAGCAAGCTCAATCTCATCCTGCGTTAATGATGGTTTAGTCCGGCTAGGAAAACAGATTCACGGACATGTTATTCGGACAGATGTTTCAGACGAATTTGTGCAAAACTCGATGATAGACATGTACTCTAAAAACGGACTTATGGATTCAGCATGTGCAGTGTTTGATCAAATCAAACATAGGAGCGTTGTGACATGGAACTCAATGCTCTGTGGATATTCTCAGAATGGTAACTCTTTAGAGGCGATTAACCTCTTCGACTATATGTATAGCAACTGTCTCGAGATGAATGAAGTGACATTTTTGGCGGTTATCCAAGCTTGTTCAAGCATAGGTTCACTAGAGAAAGGGAAATGGGTTCACCATAAGCTCATTCTTTGTGGTTTAAAGGATCTTTTCACTGAGACAGCACTAATAGACATGTATGCCAAATGCGGAGATCTCAATGCAGCTGAAACTGTTTTCAAGGTCATGTCGAATAGGAGCATTGTATCATGGAGTAGTATGATTAATGCCTATGGAATGCACGGACGTATCGATTCCGCCGTATCTACCTTCAAGCAGATGGTGGACTCCGGAACTGAACCTAACGAAGTTGTTTTCATGAACGTTCTCTCTGCTTGTGGTCACTCTGGTTCAGTTAAAGAAGGTAAACTCTACTTTAACTTGATGAAAAGCTTTGGCATCTTACCAAACTCGGAACATTTCGCCTGTTTCATCGACCTTTTGAGCCGTTCTGGTGATCTCAGTGAAGCATATAGAACCATTAAGGAGATGCCTTTCTTAGCTGATGCTAGCGTTTGGGGTTCTCTGGTCAACGGTTGCAGAATCCATCAGAGAATGGATATCATCAAAGCCATAAAGAAAGACCTTTCGGATATTGTAACTGACGACACTGGATATTACACTCTCTTGTCGAATATATATGCTGAGGAAGGCGAATGGGAAGAGTTCAGGAGAATGAGATCAGCTATGAAGAGTTTGAGTCTTAAGAAAGTTCCTGGGTACAGCTCGATCGAGATTGATCAAAAAGTTTACAGATTTGGAGCTGGGGAAGAACCCTGTTTCGGAACAGAGGAAATCTACAGGTGTCTTGGGAATCTTCAGAATGTAACTCTTGAAGCAGATTACTTACAGATTAACGAATGAAGAACATGTCATAAGATTCTTAGCAGCATTGATGAGTTAGAGCCATGTAGGAAACAGAGACAGAAATTTTGTAATAACCAACCACTCTAATATAACACAACCATGTAATTCTTTTTCTTTAGCCCTTCTAAGAGAGGACAAGATATACAAAGGGCAACCAATACCCACAAACATGGGGATGATTGAGAATAATAAAACACATGTCTGTTTTCTTCAATGCTGAATCTGTTTCTCTGTTTTTTTCTCCCTCTATAGTGTTCCTCAGATGTTATTTCATGAAAAAACTTTATGTTAAGACCCCAGTTGGGGGAGTACCTGCAGGGCATCTGTGTCTCCTTGGTCTTCTGGTTGCGTTTCCCCATCCCGTAAGGCTCCTATCTTCAAGTCCCACCATTTGTACATTATTGTTATCTATTGGCTGCTCCAAAGAAGAACAAACCGGAGCTCCGTTGACGTTGCTGACCAGTCGTTTCCTTCCTCGGCTTGACCCACCTCGGTTTGAGCTTCTTCTGGCCACTCCTGAGTCCCAGTTGTAGCCTGTGGCTTTCATACGTCCCTCAAAGATTTGAAGATCTCCGGTTACTTCTAGCCTAGACAGAGAAGCAAGTCCAGGGAGAACATCCCTTTGGAAATCCCTTCTTGGTCTTCCTCGTCTTGCTTGTCCTCTTCTTGGCCTGTTAGCCGTCATGCCTACAGAATCTGTCCCGTCGAATTTCAGATGTTCAGGGACTAAAGGCATTGGCATGTAGTCTTCTTCTTTGGTTGGAGGTAAGTTCAGAGTCATTGCCTCGAAGTAATCAAACTCCCCTGAAGAACATTCCTCACGGTAGCCTTCACAATCTCTGGCGTCCAGACAAGCATCAATCTTCTTTTCTAAATCATTGCCACAAGAAGCTATTGTGTTCACAAACCAAGAGAGCGGGTCCTCAGCAACCCCATCGGTCGTAGAGGAAGCAGCTTCATCAGTATAATGAGACAGTGAGATGGTGACTATAGCTTCTGCTGCTCCCTTGATGAGTTCATCAAAAGTCTCTCCAGCTTCATCTCTCTTCTCTGGCGTCTTCTCCCCTTCTTCTTCACTCTCAAGAGCCGGGGGAGCTTCCAAATCTATTAAAGTATTTGCTTTTGTTTCCACTCTTGGTTTAGAACACAAGCCGTCTTCATCCTCACTAGCACATAAATTCAAGTCAATGTAGTTCCTGTTAGGGGCAGCTTTTTTACCTTCTTCCTTCTCCACAACAACGGCTTCAGAAACAGTGGAGTCACTAGGCAAGTTGATATCGAAGTTTCTATTCACCAAAGTGTTTGCTTCCTTGAGATGCACAGAAGAAGAAGGGTTAATGGACGAGTTGCACTCCCAAATAGAACGCTTCTTAGAGATCAGGTGTCCAAGAACCTTTCCACTACTCAATGAATTGGTCATTTCAGTCCGTCCCAAGTTGGCGTCATTAGAGCATGAAAATGACCTCAGACCGTTGTGAGGAGATACATTACTCGAGCCATCAAGAGCGTCACTTCCAGCAGAAGCATTCAAATCAAAACCGCCATTGGTTATTCCGTTTTTAGTAAGGGGCTTATGTTTTAACCAGGGAAACCCACCAGAGGATTCCTGATTTTTTGGTCTTTGAAGACTTTCAAAACTCTGATGCTTCAAAGCCTCACTCAAAGAACCATTTGTAACAGCCCCTTTTGGACCATTGTTAAGATGGTTAAGGTTACTTGGTGGTAAACTAAAGGCAGTTTCCTTCGACCCTGAAGAGAACCCTTGGTAAAGCCCTTCAAACCGGCTTCTCATCCCAGAGCTTGAATCTGCTCTTGCTTGTGTATTAAAACTCAAGAATGGATTCGTTTGAAATGGCAAAGATTTCTGAACTAAGCTGCTACTTCGGTTCTCCCGTGATGGAATCCAATGGCTCCAGGTCCTGCCAGATTCAGGGCGGTAGCCATTAGTCAAGCTTGGAGCATTTGATGGCACACTTGATTCTCTATAGCTATCATAGGAAACTTCAGGATTCCTTCGACGAGCTTCCCATTCGCCGGATAAAAACTTCCTATGATCAGTTGAAGGGTAGCTCAGAGGTTGAAATGCATGGTTAGCAAGAACTTGTACTGCCGGGGAAGGCATGCATAAGTTCTCTCTTGGAATGCTTTTTCCGTTTCCTATAAAGTGCAGCAATATAAAAACATCAGAGACTAGAAGATATGCAAACATTTCTAACTTATAAGATTGTTTCAGATCAAAATGAAAGTGAAGAAAAAGTAAGTTGCCACCTAAGGAAGAACCTCACCTGCTTCTAGGACCATCCATCCATTTTGACTTGTATTCGTTTCCAACCACTGGCGTTGCGCATGTGCAATGTTTTTCCATAAAGAGAGTAAAGATCCCTGGAAGAAGAAGCAGGTACTGGTGATTCTTGGCACTGGACAGGCTCGTTCAAGTCAGTTAATCCATTTGGGGTCTTCACAACCAAACCGTTCAGATGAGAAGCATTGCCTCTTTCAAGCAACAGCTTTTCACCAGCTTCTTGAGGAGAACTCGTGTTCTCACCATCTGCATCATCGAGATACTCATCCGCCCGGCGTTGAAGATCAATCATTGTTCTCCTGACCTTCACAGGTCTAACCTCCTCGTCCTTTGAGCTGCTTACCCCATTTTGCATAGGAACCTTGCAAGCTTGAGAGTTGCTTCCTTCACCACATACCGATTTTCCCAAAAGAAATGCAGGCAGGTCGCGTTTGATGGCACTCTCCGGTGTATGTTCAGAGTGGTTCACATGGTTTCCTTTAACTTCATCCATCAAGCTCTTTTGTGTTCTATACAAACGGTGAAGTTCATGAACCTACACAAAAACACACAAACACATGTAAATGTCAAAATCAAAACTGTACCATTTTAGTTAAGATGTAAAAACGAATACCTGAGTCTTGAATACAGCTTCATGTTGAAGCATAGTTTGTTTCAGAAGATCTCTCTCGTATCCAGAGTAAGATTCAGGTGGAGGAGCTCTCATCAAGAAACCATTCTGATGTTGCCCATTTTTATCTCCACAAGTGTTGGAATCTTCGTTGAGATCCTTCACTGAAGGCAAGAAGCTTTCACAGTGAACCATGTCTCCCAAATCCTCTATAAAATAAAATAAAAAAACACAACCAAATCAAGTCAAGTACTAAAACTCCAAATCACAACTAAGTCACCGACGACTTTTTATTACACAACACACAACAAAACATATATTTGAAACCATATTTAACTTGTCAATTCAATACAAATGATTGATCTTAAAAACAGATTCTGCATAAAACTGTGAATTTAGAAAAATATAGCCAAAAAAAAAAGATTTTTTTCCCGATCAAATGGGAGTCCACAATATCTAACAAAAATATAGTGAGAAATAAACAAATAAATAAATAAAGAAGCTGCCATTACATTACAGGTGAAGCGATCATCCACTAAGAAATTGAAAACTCGCCAAACTAATCCGTAAAACCAAAAGAAATTAAAAAAAAAAAGAGAGAAACAAAAAAAAAAGACAATCTGACAGAGAATCAACCGTACGATGAACAGTGTAAAGAAGCTGGGATCGATTCACTCAAATGCCCTAAACCTTTAATTCATCTTATCACACAAAGATCTATTAAAAGTATAATCAAGAGTCAGACAACAACATATATGGAAAATCAACTATAATAAAATAATTCTTTAAAATAATTAAACAATTAATAAATAGTGAAAATTAAAAAAAAGGAGATAGATAGATAGAGAGATTGTGTTTACCTCAGACCCACATCCTCTCTAATCGCTCCTTTGAACAGAGAAAATCTCTCAAACACTCTCTCCCAAATCCACGACAATTATTTATTCAAATTAACAATAATATATATTTTAAATAAAAATGTTGTTTCCAAGATAATAATACCAAAAAGAAAATTAGCAGGTAGAGAGAGAAAATCTAAGAAACAGTTAATACGAATAAACCATGGGAAAAGAGAAGAGAAGGAGAAGAGAAGAAAATAAACTCTCAGATCGTCTTCGTTGATCCGATGGGCCAACTCTATAATCTCTCTAGACTCTGTATCTCTCTCTCTCTCTATCTGTCTCTCTCCTTTTCTCTCTGATTCTTAAAAGCAAATGAAAAATAAAAGAAAAGAATAAGAGCTTTTATATTCTTTTTTTCTCTTTAATTTTGCTCGGATTTGGTGTCTTCTCTTTCCTTATAGAGTGAAGTAGGGGTGGGCGTTCGGATATCCGTTCGGGTTCGGGTCGGGTATTTCGGATTTTCGGGTATTTCGGTATAGGGTTATAGAACCCGTTCGGGTATTTTTGTAGTTCGGGTCGGGTTCGGGTATTTTGAGTTCGGGTTCGGTTATTTCGGGTCGGGTTCGGATATTTAGACTTTTTTAAAAAAAATCATTTTTAAAGTTTTTTGTATTTAAAAATATAATTTTTACTGAACTAAGTTTTTATTTTTAATAGATTGAATGATTAAATAGATTTGGAGATACATGTCAAAAATAAAAAGACATTGATTTGGTTATTGTTTTTAAAATTTGAATGTAACTTTTGTTAATACATGAAACAAAAAGGTTGATATATATTTTAAGTGAGTATCAAATCATTTTGTCAATAATTATATGTTTATTGTATGATTTTAAAGTTTGTGTAACATAAATATAAATATTTTAAATAAAATAAGAGATGTAGACTAGAAATATAAGGTTAAGTATAGTTATGTTCGGTTATTTTCGGGTATCCATTCGGGTTCGGGTATTACCCGTTCGGGTTCGGATATCCGATCTCTCCTAAATCAATATCCGTTCGGGTATTTTGCTATTTCGGTTCGGATTTCGGTTCGGGTTTTTCGGATCGGGTTCGGGTACGGGTTCGGGTATCGGGTAAAATGCCCACCCCTAGAGTGAAGAGAGATAAGTTCGGTGAAGAGAGAGAAAGAGTAAGAGAGATCCCGTAAAAACTAAATAAAATAAATAAAATAAAAATTTACATAAAAACGAAGGAAGGACACTTCTAACAACAGAGACGCGATATTATTTGTCAACATCTGGTCTCCCCTTTCTCTCTCTCTCTCTTTTGCCTCTCATCATTTTGCATTTTCCCCAGTTTTTACGCTGAATAATTTTAAAGTGGCTTTTCTCTCTTGTTTTTTTTTCAGTTTCACCTGTAATTAATTTCTAATTTTAATGCTTCCCAATCTTTCACTAGATTGTATTGTTTTATTATTCGTTTATGTAATGGTTTCATATTTCAAATTAAAACTATATTAAAATAGAAATTTTTGTTTCGAAAACGTACTTAATTTTTATCTTTAAGTTTTATCGAAAATTGTCGTTTATCGCTTTATTATTAAGAAAATAATTTTTATTCTGTTTTAGACACTGGCTCTTCATTAAATTACCTTCACAATTTACCAAAAACAACAACTAGATATTAAACCTTTAACGTAGTAAATATTAAATAGTTTCGGGTACCCGAATCGGAAATTAAATGAATTGCTTTGTTTTGGCCAATTATGGGCGACTTTATTTAGTTTGCGTTTGTCGATTTATCGTTAGTTTACTAAAAAATGTTAAAAACTTTCTTAATTAAAATTTAATTTTAATAATTTATCGTATTACTTTAAATTCTAAAATTTATCATAAGTATATCGTGAATTTCCATCTTTTTAAAACAACAACTAGATATTAAACCTTTAACGTAATAAACATTAAATAGTCTCGGGTACTCGAATCGGAAATTAAATGAATTGCTTGGTTTTGACTGATGATGGGGGGCTTTATTTAATTTATGTTTGTCGATTTTTCATTAATTTTGAAATTTGATCATAAGTACATCAAACTAGTCAATTATTTAGAAAATTAAAAGTAATCTATGAATTATCTTACCTAGATATGTAATAAATTTATTTCATTTTTCTATCAATGTACTAAACTAGTCAATTCATTTTTGAATTAAAGTTAATTCCTTATTTTTCTTAATTGGACATATATAAATTGTTTCCATTTATAATCAATGTACTAGATACATTTTATTGACTACTTATTTTGATATATATAGATATATATATAGGTTGCTGACTTTACATGAATGCATTTACTTTTATATATATATATATATATATATATATATATATATTCAAAATATGTGTTGATTAAACATATAGTTTAGTGGTTTTATGTTGATGTCGTCGTAGAAGTATTCATTTCACTATTAAAATAGAAATTAATAAAAATATATATGTTAAAAGAGGGTTGAGAGATTTAGATATGAGTTGAAATTTACATATCTATTTTTTGCATATCTCTTAGATGGATATGTAATAAATTTGTTTCATTTTTCTAACAATATACTGAACTAGTCAATTTATTTTTTAATTAAAGTTAATTCACAGTTTTCTTAATTGGACATATATAAATTGTTTCCATTTATAACCAATTTAGTAAATACATTTTATTGACTATATACTTTGATATATATATATATATAGGTTGATGGCTTGATATATATATATATATATATATATATATATTCAAAATATGTGTTTATTAAACATATAGTTTAGTGGTTTTATGTTGATGTCGTTCTAGAATTATTCAATTCACTATTTAATAGAAATTTATATGAAAATATATGTAAAAAGGGGTTAATAAATTTAGATGTGAGTTGGAAATTTACATATTTAATTTCTGCAAAACTCTCACTAATTTGTAAACTAAAATTTTGAATAATTATTTTAGATAATTAAGATAATTTGAAGTTTTGCAGATAGTTTTTACGCTGAATAATTTAAAGTGGCTTTTCTCTATTTCACCTGCAATTCATTTATAATTTTAATGCTTCTCAATCTTTCATTAGATTGGATTGTTTTATTTTTCATTTAGATAATGGTTTCATATTTCAAATTAAAACTATGTTAAAATATAAATTTTTGTATCGACTATGTACTTATTCTTAATCTTTAACTTTTATCGAAAAATTGTCGTTTACCGCTTTATTATTAGGAAAATAATTTTTATTTTGTTTTAGACATTGGCTCTTCATTAAATTACCTTCACAATTTACCAAAAATACAACTAGATATTAAATTTTTTAACGTAATAAACATTAAATAGTCTCGGGTACCCAAATAGGAAATTAAATGAATTGGTTAGTTTAGTCCGATGATGGACAACTTTATTTAATTTATGTTTGACGACTTATCATTAGTTTACTAAAAGAGTGTTAAACAACTTTCTTGTAATTAATTTTTTTATAATTTATCGTAATACTTTAAATTTTAAAATTGATCATAAGTATATCAAACTAGTCAATTATTTAGAAAATTAAAAGTAATCTATGAATTATTTAGCTAGATATGTAATAAATTTATTTCATTTTTCTATCAGTGTATAAAAGTAGTCAATTTATTTTTGAATTAAAGTTAATTCGTTATTTTTTCATAATTGGACATATATAAATTGTTTCCATTTATAACCAATGTACTAGATACATTGTATTGACTATTTCTTTTGATATATATAGATATATACTTATATATATAAATATTCAAAATATGTGTTTACTAAACATATAGTTTAGTGGTTTTGTGTTGATGTCGTTGTAGAATTATTCATTTCACTATTAAAATAGAAATTAATCAAAAAAAAAATATGTAAAAGGGTTTGAAAATTGAGATATGAGTTGGAAATTTACATATTTAATCTTTGCATATCTCTTAGCTAGATATGTAATAAATTTATTTCATTTTTCTACCAATGTACGAAACTAGTCAATTTATTTTCGAAATAAATTTGATTCCTTATTTTTTTATTGGACATATATAAATTGTTTCCATTTATAACCAATTTACTAAATACATTTTATTGACTATCCATTTTGATATATATATATATATAACTTTATTTATAAATGCATATATATAGGTTAATGACTTGATATAAATGCATTTACTTATATATATATATTCAAAATATGTGTTGATTAAAGATTTACTTTCTGACTAATCTTTTTAGGGCATCTTCAATGGTTGACTTCATTTCTTGCTTTAAAAATTCATTTTATTTAAAATGAAACAAAAAAATGAATCAACTTCTCTCCAATGGTTTGCTTCATTTCTTTCTTGTAAAAGAAATATTTTAAGTATGTTTTATCTCTATTTTATCATTAATTATTAAGAACGCCTTATAATTTTTTCAAATTTACTAATTGTACCCAACAATTTTTTTTTACTAATAATTCGACTCAATTGTTATAATTGCTATATTATTTTATAATAAAATTATTTCACATAACATAAATAAAGAACAATAAAACTAGATTTTATAAAGATGCACCAATCGTGTATCTTTCCCACAAATTGTATTAAGTTTTTTATGTTTAATTTGATGTTATCAATCATGTAGTTCACTTTTATATTAATTATATAATGTTATCTTTCATTTCATATATGTTTTAAAAATATTTACTATTTAAAATTAATATAATAACAAAATATTATAGATTAATTGGGTTATATTAATTATTACAGATTATTTTATCAAAAAATAAGAACAAATCAAAGTTAAAGACCAATTTATAATTAAAAAGTTTAGCTTAAAAAAATGAAGCAATGAACAATATTGTTTCAAATTTGAAGTAATATTGTTCATTGTTTTATTTTGAAAAAAAAAAAATAAAGCACCATTAGAGCAAAAATTACTTCAAAATAAAACAAAAATTGAAAAATGAAACAACATTGGAGATGGTCTTTTCACCGAAGACAAGGGTCACTTGTTTAATCTCCTTGCAGATTGTTAAGCATTTTCAAATCAGTGATCTTTCTGATACAAGTGTTTTGGGTCCTTTTCAGTTAATCAAAAGGGATAAAAGATTTATATTTGACAACCATGATACTGCCTATCGATGTGCCTCGCTTAAATGAATTTAACAGCTCAACAAAATATGTACATCTTTTTGAACTTTACAAAATATGTAAAAAAATTTATAAACTATAGATATATAAGTAACAATGTTAACCTTTATAAATTAATATAGTTGAAAGAAACACTTTTAATTCCTTGAATTGGCCTAAAAGGTACCGTTCATCTTGTATTATCTCCCTTTTAATCCTTTTAATTTCCTCTACTATAGTCTATAGTAGGGTTCACGTCTCTATTTGTTTGATAAACATAAGACGCGTTGTTTCATTAATTGAGGAAATCATATCTTACTCCTTGTAGTTCCTTTGACATAAAACACGTTTCTAAGCAATTATAAAACATGTCTCTCGATAACTCCTATAAAACTTTTAACATGATTGGCAAAAAAAACTTATATAGAAATCAAAACGAGCTGTGTTATTTTGAGCATGGAAGTAATTAAGGTGAAACTGAGGATCCTAATTAACAAGTGATAAAGTTCATATCTAATTGTTTGCATTTCCATTTTTATGATAGCGGAATGTTGCAGAAAAGTAAGTAGCCACTCCGTATCGTGATATATTGATCTTGACAAGATGGTTTTCATCTATAGACACTATTACAAGACTAACACTATAATATTTAATAAAAATATATCTAAAATCAAAACTAAATTTTATGAAACATATTTGATATACATCAAATAATATAGTAAAAATATAAAATTTAAGTTTCTAAAATTTAATTAATGTATATACGGTAAAATAGATATTTTATTTTATAAAAATACACTCTGAAATAGAAAATCTAATAAAAGATACTTTATAAAATTAATAATTTTATAAATTAATAAAATATTATAGTCTCAATATTAATAAAATACATTCTCTTAATTAGAACAATTCTTAGAATAAAACTAACATAGTATCGACACAAAATTGAATGTTAAAAGCTAAGACACTTGATTAGTCTTCCCTAATTTACAAGTTTGATGATAACACAACTTAATTTCTGAATGAAGCATCATTTGTTTATCAAGTA
This sequence comes from Moricandia arvensis, assembly GCA_905132765.1. Classification (NCBI taxonomy): domain Eukaryota; kingdom Viridiplantae; phylum Streptophyta; class Magnoliopsida; order Brassicales; family Brassicaceae; genus Moricandia; species Moricandia arvensis. The sequence goes on from CAJHQP010002115.1 coordinate 21,472, forward strand.
GGTTAGACTGAAAAAAGCATGAGGGTCCTACCGTCGTAGCATCTTTGAGGTTTTCAGTTTGAATGTGGGGTCAGAATTTAATTGGCCCTAACTTTGAAGATAATTACGGTTTTGGGATTGGTTTTGGATACTTTTGTAGTTTTGTTTCTTCTGTACGTCCCTCATTGGTTGATCTTCTACTTAAACATATTATCATTTTTTAAAAGGCTTTGCTGTGGAGATTATTACATAGAGTGCCATCCTTCCGAGGAAAGCATGTTTCTTTCGAATTAGCTACGTGTCATTTCAGTGATTGGACATGAAGATATTATTCAATCTAGTTGTCATCTATTTTTTTTATCGACCGATGTTAAGTCAACTTGGAATGTTAATAATTATTTTAATCTACACCGGTGGTAGCGAACAAAGATTTTAAAACACGTAAATAAATAATTATTTCTTCTGTTGATATATACACACTCACATTAACGGTAACGTGTTTATGCATTATTAATTTAACACGTTAAGACCCGTATGAATTTTATATTTCTGGATTGTGTAAAATAATCACAAGTACAAACTTTTTTAAGTTTTGAAATATTCCCTAACCAAAAGAATTATTTAATTATGGTTTTAAAAGGATATGGTAGATCTAGAAGTGGAGAGAAAGTAAAGTAAAGAGATAAAATTTAAAAGTGCTTCTTCTTGTAAACCACAAGTGCATAATCAGTTCATGGGAGTTGAGAACGGAATCTTTAGGTCTTTTGCAGAGCTGATGCAATATATGATCATAGGTCTGAGGTCTCCTATATAATCATCACAACATTTTGTTTATCACACATAATATAAATATATGTTAGTTGTACTGAAGTATGTATCTCGAAACTCTTACAAATCAAGACTTTAAATGACAACATATGAATCTAAATTAGATAAGTGTTTTGGTTACAAAAATATAAATAAATTTGATGAAAAAAATTACAAAGAAACTTTTATTAAATAGAAAATAAACACTAAATTAATTATGTGTATCGTATAATCATATTTATATTAATTATATTGTAAATACTAATAGTGCTTACTACATATAGGGTGTGACAGAACATATATATTAGAGTAAATATTAACTCCAAGTTCAGTTTTTACTGTCTTTTCAACTTTTTTTTGTCAATCAAGTAGAAAAAAATTTCAGTTATTTTACTCTAAAAATGAATGAATTTAGAGTAATTTTTTTTATTTTACTTTAAAGAAGGGGGAAACTCTACTCCATTTTTTTAAAAAAATATTTCCTCTTTTTGCCACTTAATTTCTCCACCAATTTACTCTATTACTAGCCAATCACACTCATCGTTATAATGAATAAGTTTAATATATAACTTGATTTTTGCAGCATCATAGTATGTTAAATATAATATTTTAGATATATTAAAGCAAGCCAAATAATTACAGTAAAATTATGCTTTTCTAATAAAGTTCAATATATTTTTATTTTATAAAGTTCAATATATTTTTATTTTATAATAAATAATTTAAATATTAATATTTATATTACATTAATTCAAGTAAATGTAGTAAAATGATTTTTTGATAAATACATTACATTAATTTTAGATTATTATGTAGTTTAATATATTTTTCATAATGCAATCATGCAAAGTTTTTTTGTTTTTTGAAATTTACCAATCAGAATCCGCATCTTGTGGTCTCAATTACTTCAAAAAATCTACATAGTTAAATTAGTTTTTTTTTTAAATTTTTTTTGACCAAAAAAAATAGAAATACCCTAAGATAGATTTAAAAAAGTTTTTGTCACAAAAATAAATTTTAAGGGAAAAAATGACAAAAATAACCTTTTGGGGGTGGGATTTTGGGGGTAAATATACGTTTATACCGCTTGGGTTAACTAATCTAGACTTAAGGTTTAGAGTTATGGGGTGGAGTTTTGGGGGTGAGGTTTAAAATTGAAAAATTAAATAAAAAATATTAATTTTTAAAAAATAAAAAGGTCTAGTTTGGTCATTTTTGTTTTTGAAGTTTATTTTTGTGACAAAACTTCAAAAGGTGTTATTTGAGAGATTTGCCCAAAAAAAAAGTTAAATTAGTTTTGACGGTGATTTTACATATTATTTTTCTCAAATTAATGATCGGTAATAAATATGGTAAAAACATTTTATGAGAAAGAAAAAAAAACAGAACCGAAGGAAAAAATAAAACACGTGGATTTCATTTCCATCCTTGTCCGGATAAACATTTGTAACAGACTTGAGAAATATATTCATTTTCGTCTCTTTTTTACCAACTCGCCGAATCTCTCCTCTGTCCTTTTCCTTCTTCTCCTTCCTTCTCTCTTCTTCAACCCAAAGGTTTCATCGCTTCCATGGAGGCTATGCTACTCAATCCCACTTTTTACAATATCGCCAACTCTTCTAGACCCGTCTCGTATTTTGCCTGTAAATCGAGATTTGAACTTGCTGGATCTCTCTCCCTCCGACACTCCCCAGCTTCGCCGATCCGGTAATGTGTTTTCTTATCTGGTTAATAGACTCTATGCACGCCATATGTTCGGTTCTTGTATGTACTCTTTGTTTCTACTCGAGATTTTTTTTAAAAGGCACTGCCTTTTTATTGCTTCCTCTGCTCTGTTCGTTTTGTGTTGTCAGTGGTTGCAGACTACATGGTCCTGGTCTGAGCTGTACGGTAAAAAAACAAAGATGTGTACTTGTAACGTGTTGCCAGGCTCATGTGTTAAGACAAGATTTTCGATTAGTGCAGGATTTAAATTTAATTAGTCTAAGCACATTTTTTTATAGAATAGTCTCATTGCTATGGATCAAGAGCTTAGGATCTTGTTTTTACAAATCTTTGTCTGTCGTTTTCTTATGTATCTTATGTAATCCAAATGATATTATATTCCCTTGATGCATAGTGTTACTGAAATTGATGTGTGGCTGTGTTTGTTTCAGATACTCTAGGAGTCTACGAGTGGATGAGAGTGAGAGCTTGACACTTGACAGTATAAGACACACTTTGATTCGTCAAGAGGACAGCATCATCTTTAACCTTCTTGAGCGAGCTCAGTATCGCTACAACCCTGACACATATGACGAAGATGCTTTTTCTATGGAAGGGTTTCAAGGATCTTTGGTAGAGTTTATGGTCAGAGAGACTGAACAGCTTCATGCAAAGGTCCAAAAACCAACCAAGCTTCAAAGCTAGCTTGTCGTTTCGAGAAAAAGTACTCTTTGTTTCTGATTTTTATTGGCTTGTGATTAGGTGGATAGGTACAAGAGTCCAGATGAACATCCCTTTTTCCCACAGTGCTTGCCTGAGCCAATCCTTCCACCTATTCAATACCCACAGGTGAATTTACTAGACACACTCCATTAGAAGGGATGATGAACTGTAAAGTTTTAAATAAATTTTTCCTTCTGTAAAAACCAGGTTCTGCATCACTGTGCTGATTCGATAAACATCAACAAGAAAGTGTGGAACATGTATTTCAAACACCTTCTTCCCAGACTGGTCAATCCAGGGGACGATGGTAATTGTGGTTCAGCTGCTGTCTGTGACACAATGTGCTTGCAGGCAAGAAACTTAGGCATATTTCAACTTACAAATCATCTCAATAAAGAGAAATGAAACTGAGAAACTTTCATTTGGTTCTCTTTGCAGATACTTTCAACGAGAATCCACTTCGGTAAATTCGTTGCTGAGGCCAAGTTCCGTGAGAATCCAGCTACCTATGAAACTGCCATCCGAGAACAAGTAAATGACTTCTCTTTATTCATTGTCTCTATGGTCTTTGTCATGAACTGTCTGTGTCTTTGCAGGACCGGACACAACTGTTGCGACTTCTGACGTATGAAACAGTTGAAGAAGTAATCAAGAAAAGAGTTGAGATCAAAGCCAGAATTTTCGGTCAAGAAATAACAGTCAACGATCAAGAGACTGGAGCAGCTCCTTCATACAAAATCAACCCTAGCTTAGTTGCTAAACTCTATGGAGAAAGAATCATGCCCCTCACAAAGGAAGTCCAAATTGAGTACTTGCTCAGGAGGCTGGATTGATGTTATATCAAGAAGAAGGGAGCATAACATTTTGTATTTGATCTTTAATTAATGAAACTGTAATGTGACATAAGCAGCGGAAGCTAGCTAGTCATGTTTGAGTTTATTACAGAAACCAAGAATCAAAACAAATGAACTAATCTGAGAACAATACAAAAATTCTTTCTGATGTTCAGAGTTTTTGAGTACTCTACAATGATTTTATAGAATCAGAGTGAGCCTCCTGTGGTTTCTCGGACAATCTCATAAATAGATAAAACGTTTTCAATGGTCAGTAAGAAGATAATGCACCATTCTAACAAATCTGATCGTCGGTTCTGCATCACCTCTTGGAGGAAATGAATGTTGTGCTGCAGATCAAAACATTAGGATCAAATTAAAAACGACTGTTTGTTGATAAAAAAATTGACAAGAGTAATGTAATGATGATTACCTCTACAAACTTTAGCTTAAAGTCTAGATTCCCGAATCTCTGAGTGACCTCGTACTCCTCTCTTAGGTACTCATATATCAGAGCATATCTAGCCTCTCTCCAAGCAATCTCGGATCTATGAGAAGTTGAGAACACACAACAGAACATATGAGTCTAACTAAGGTACACATTGATTTCATAAGAATGTTCAAGAACTTGTATTTTTGTAATGAGTAAAAAATCGAGAAAACCATATAGAAATATAAAAACGACTTAATAGAATACCTATCAAACAAACCAACTCTGAGAATCACGTCAGCTAGATTAGAATTAGCCTTCCCTACGAGCTGGAAGAGCTTTTTCCTGTGCATTGTGAAAGTTCCGGTTTTCTCCATTGCACGGTTTATACCAGCGAACTCTTCCACCAATTTATCAACCTGAGAGAATCAAAATCTCAAACTTTCAACATTAAACTGTTTCTAATACTCTCTTCATACTTTCGTCTCTCCATCTTTCTGTGAAGCAGACATATACTTGTATCGTTTATGGACACTTGAGAAGGAACAAGTTACCTGAGAAACAAAGTAATCCAATGCTATACTTTGTCCGAGCACACTCCCAATAATACGGATGCTATTAGTATCCAACGTTTTGAGAACAATGTAGTCAGGGCCACCTCGCATTTCCTCAGTCAACAAAGGCTTCTCCTTAACAGCATAGTCTAACACACAAAAACAAAATCCAGAAAAGGACTATTCATTGCAAAACTTGACAATTACTTAGGTAAAGATATGGTTTATCAAGTAGTGATAAGTAACAGAAAGTTTATAAGAGACTGACCATCTTTTCTCATTTCTGTAAGCAGCCCAGAAGCATGTCTACGAACCATGTCGAGATAAGCCTCGACGTCATTGTCATCAACATTAAAAAGAACAGCAGAACCGTATTGAAAGACAACCATGAACCGGCAGCTGCTTACACTCTCCCTCTCATCCAGCGTCTGTGAAGACGAGGGAACACAACATCAACATTAACTTCCTTTTTGGGGTTTCTAAGCCAACATAAAGTAATCAAAGCCAGGATAGTTGCATCCTTGTTACTATTTGCTAAAACTTAAAACAGTAGTTTCTGTTAAGGTTCAACTATAATCAAATAATATTGCATATATTGAATATAATAGTAAACGATTTAAGGAAGAAACAGAAGAGTAAATCTTACAGGGATACCAGAAGAAGAATCAGAAAATCTGAGAGCAATAGAATTGGTAGACCTCGAGGTAGGAGGAACAACATTGCATAAGTTGTCAGCTTGCATCCCCTTCAAATCAATACTGCCAAAACCATAACTCTGAGAAAACCAAATCATACAGAAAAACAAAACAACACAGAAAACACAACTCAAGGTTAAAACTTGAAACACTACTCTTAAGAGTTTGGAGAGATTCAAGGCGATAACATACCTAGTACTGAGAAAATAGGCTTTGATAGGGATCTTCCCTTTGTCTTCCTCTTCCTTTGTCCCAAAGTCATAGCTTTGATAAACATCACTCGACCCAGAGTCAGAGTCGTTGTTGTAAATCGAAATCGGAGAAGGGAACGCAGAAAAGCATCGGGGATTAAGAAAGGGAGAAGCTTTGCTTGGATGTAAAGTAATAGCCGGGTGTGTCCAAAGACATGGAGAAGAAGAAGGCTTAGAAGAATTGAGTATTTGATTGTGACGATGAAGAAGAGCAGCAAGTGCCCTCCATCTACCCATTCACAGCAAGCAATTCAATAAAAATTGAAACTTTCTCGTTTGGTTTAGATCGTCTCCTCCAAAGAATCAGACTTTATTGAATGAGTGATTGCAAAGATAGATATTTAAGATGGGTCCGAAGAAACCTCAGCTTCTCGCCGGCGACACTAGTTCCCCCTATAGCTAAACCTCACGTTTGGCTTCTCAACGACGACTGCGTTTCATTTCCAACTAAACGATGGCGTTTCGTAGAAGGGAACGACAACGTATTGCTTTGGTGGCTTAAACGACGGCGTTCTATTGTCAATCTCTAAACGACGGCGTTTAGGTAGCAAGGAAACAGCCACGTTTTTGTTCACAGTAAGGACTGGGCATTCGGGTACCCGTTTGGGTACGGATCGGTTCTTTTCGGGTTTCGGATTTTTCGGGTTTTGAAATTAGGCCCCATTCGGTTATTACAAAATTCGGGTCGGGTTCGAGTCGGGTCCTCCCGGGTCCGTGTGAACTTCACAGTGAAAACGACAGCGTATTCAGGTTGTTTGATAGCCTTGTACTCGAATGAGTCGTATCCCTTTTCTTCTCTTAACTGAAAGAGACGACCGGAGAAAAAGAATAGTTTCTCAGGCGAAGAAACTAATTCGAACTTCTCAAAAATGGCGATATCTGGGAATCTGAGGATCTCTGCGAGCTTAGTAACTCCTTATCATCACTATCCTAAATGCCTCCCGTTACCTTCTCCCAAGGTCCAATTACTTCTCTTCTTTCACTCCAATTCGAAAATTTCTCTTCAAACCATATTTGGATCTGGTTATGATGAAACTGGCGACTCAATGTCCCGATTCTATGGTATCAGTGTCGATCTTTCTCTTCCAGGTCTGTGTTCGTTAGGAAGATATCTGAATGCGTGGAACCCCCAGGGATGCTATTAGATATTTGATTAGAGTGATGGTTTAAACTAAACCATCAATAGATGGTGTAAACCGGTTAATCTCTCTATATAATTACAATTAGAATACATATATAGAGAGGTTAACCGGTTTACATTTGTTTAACCCAACATCTATTGATGGTTTTGTGCCCTTAGCTTTAGAATTGCTTGATTTTACAGTTTTTTAACCTATAAATGTACTTAAGATCACTGAGTTTTCAAACTCTGACATCACATGTAATTTTGGCAGGTTGGTTTCACTGGCTTTGTGAGCAGTTGCGTAAACAGCTTGGAACCTTCTAAATGTCCTGGAGTGTTGTCTATCACTCGAGGAGACACACGTGTTCAAACGAAGGTTTCAGCTAGGAACACCACCGGAGACTACGAACTATCACCAAGTCCTGCTGAACAAGCGGTAGAGAGCTTTCTCTTGAACGCCATCAACATGAGTTTCTTTGACCGTTTAAACATAGCGTGGAAGATCATATTCCCTTCCCACGCATCGAGAAGAAGCTCCAACGCAAGAATCGCTAAGCAGCGGCTCAAGATGATTTTATTCTCGGACAGGTGTGCGGTCAGCGACGAAGCTAAGAGGAAGATCGTTAACAACGTTGTTCATGCTTTGTCGGATTTTGTGGAGATAGAGTCGGAGGAGAAAGTTCAGCTGAATGTCTCTACGGATGGTGATCTTGGGACTATTTACTCGGTCACGGTGCCTGTTAGGAGGGTGAAAGCAGAGTACCAAGAGGTCGACGAGGCGGGAACTATAACCAATGTGGATTACAAAGACACGCTTGATGGTTCTGTAGATGTCAGGTTCGATTTTTATGTTCCAGAGTAAGAAGAAGGGTATGGTGTTACTGTTATTAGAGTTATGTTCTTGAACAGTGTCTTGTTTGTCTTGATGCTAGTCTGTGAAGGAACAATGAAAGTTTCTTAACACTCCTGTTGTATATATATTCAACTTCTTACTTCAAAGTTTTAACTATGTTCGTGGCAAGAAGCGTAGAGACCTACCTTCCCGACCAGTCAAAACTTCCAAGCCGAGCTTTGTACTCAGGACACATTAACTTTCCTTCCGACACATTATCATCTCCCACATCAATCATCCAACTGAGAGGCTCGACGAATATAGAGGTTCACTTGGTCTCCCCATCTAGGATACTTGCTTTTAAACATATCACCGAACTCTGAGACAGTCGATTCAATAGAGCTGGAATGGTCGATTCTGAAGTTCTTCCTCTCTCAAAAAAAAAAATCTAACAGATTTAAGAAACCAGGATTGGGACTAACATCATTAATCATTAGAGGGTTGCTTCAATGAAGTGACTCTCACTCTTGACTCTTCTCTCTGCTCTTTATCTTTGTGTTTAATTATCACACAGTACATCAAGAAGCAGTTCTATTATCGGTATATGAGTATATCTCTTTGTGTTCTGCAGGGAAGAATCTCCCAAAGTGTGATACACAAGTTTTGAAGGACTGGTAGCTTCTTGATCTCAGATTAATCAAAACACGAATCATATCTTTTTTTCTAGCTATATTGTTTGAGTGTGAGTGTGTGTTTCTTGGTAGTATGGCAAGTAATCTTCCACATTATGGAGAATGTTTAAGCTCAAAAATCATCATCATGTACACAAGTTTTTGCTTTCAGACACATAATTATGAATGAAATGAGAAATATATTATGTTAATACACGCAATTAATCGCATCAAATTACATAGAGAATCTCACGTCAGCGAATTGTCAAACAGGTTGGCCCGTCCCGTCCCGTCCCGTACCGCTGCGGTCTTCTCATTTTGCGGGTCAAGGCGGTCCAGGACCGCGCGGGATGCGGTCTGCTGAAGGTCGTCCCAATCCCGTCCCGCCAATGTGCACAGGCCCTTCCAAGCCGTCCCGCGGGCCTACTCTGTTCGCGATGCAGAAGGACGCTTCAAGCTGATGCAGACCGTTCCAGGCCGATGCAGACCGTTCCAGGCCGATGCAGACCACTCCAGGAAGCTTGAGGCTACTCCAGTACATACCAAAATACACACCAAATCAAGACAACTGATTTTGTTTTGTATTTACTTAGCATTATCAAAGTTCTTATATCATAAGATCTTGTAACAATTAAATGTATAAATTGATATGTTAAGTGTGACCAAATAAAATTTTAGAAAAATTAAACTGTAATCTACTAACCTTTGGTGAAGACAACGGGAAGACCACATTACCAGAATCATCCTTGTCAGTATTGACGATGAAGAACCTACAAAATCCAAAGACATATAACTTATCAGTATTGGCGATGAAAATTATACTTACCTAATGAAAATTTAACTTACAAAATTATCAGTATTGGCAATGAAACCTGAAACAACAACATGCAGAACCTACAAAATCCAAAGACATATCATCACAACATGCAGAATCAAGTTAAACGAATTAGTTGAATAAACAAGAAAGACATGTTCAGAACCTGAAACAACATCCGTCACAACAACATGCAGATACAAACACACACACATTCGTCGCTGAAGGTCCCAGACGCTGGTGGTGGTTCAGCTTCTACGGTAGGAACAGAGCTCCGGTGGGAACAGAGCTCCGGTGAAAAGAGAAACTGAGCCAGAACCAGCGGCCAGAACCATCAACGAGCACCATGCATCCCCGCCGACCATGCATCAAGATTGAGAAGCTCCGGACCTCCGGTGGTAGATCTGAGAAGAAACGAAGCTCCGGTGATGGATCTGAGAAGAAACGAAGAGAAGAAATGTTAGTAAACTGGTTATGGTTCATATAAGAAGAAAAGAAGACAAACTATACCTGTTCCGGACCAAAGCTTCCTCGCCGTGACGAGCTTCCTCGCCGTGACCAGAGCTTCCTCGCCGTGACCAGAGCTTCCTCGCCGGACTCTCTCTCTCTCTCTCTCTCTTTCTTTCTTTCTCTCCTTCTCTCCTTTTCGCCGAAATGGCAGTGTGAAGTGAGGAGGGTATTAGCGGGACACTAGGGCATCCCGCGGTATCTTTGGGCCATCCCGCATTCGGCCCACTCCAAAAAAAGACCCGTCCCGTTTGGCCCGCAAAATTGCGGTCTCCCTTTCACTCGGCCCAATCCCGCCCCGCAGCAGGCTTTCCCGGGCCATGCCCGCGGTCCAGTCCTCTCGTTGACATCTCTAGTAACATCTACGACCTGCCTTTTATTTAGCTAAAAAAAAAGAAAATAGACGACGCACGTGTAGGGCCCCGCGTCATTAGCACGCGATATGTCGATGAATAAGGACGGTAGATTTGAGAAAGAAAATTCCAATCCAACGGCTGACAAGGATTAGTTAAGAGTATGCAACACGTCTCTCTCTCTCTCTCAGGCTTTTGTGTTCTTCTTCTTCTTCAGGGTTCTATAAAAATTGAATACAACTCATTGACTTTGCCACAACTTTCTTCATCGAAACATGTCGGACGAGGAGCACCACTTTGAGTCAAGCGACGCCGGAGCTTCCAAGACCTATCCTCAGCAAGCTGGTAACATCCGTAAGGGTGGTTACATCGTCATCAAAGGCCGTCCCTGCAAGGTTCTTTCTCTTTTCTTCTCTCCGTTCTGTATCTGTCTACATATATATATATATATATATATATGTTACTGTATAAGTTTGCATGCTGTGATAGTGTTTTGTTGTTTAGGACCAAGAGAATCAGAGAAGTTTCTGTTTGAAGTTGTGTCTTGTAACAAGTTGTAGGTTTTGTTGTAATCTAGTTCATGTCGGAAGAGAGATAGTTCTTGTTCTGATGAAGTGCTTAGCATCATTTTGTATACTTTGAAACATTCTTTATTGGTTTTTATAGGTAGTTGAGGTTTCGACTTCAAAGACAGGCAAGCACGGTCACGCCAAGTGTCACTTTGTTGCCATTGATATCTTCACATCTAAGAAGCTTGAAGATATTGTTCCTTCTTCCCACAATTGTGATGTGCGTATTGCTTACTGATATTGATCTAAACATTTTGTAAAGTCTGTAACTTGACTCACAAGGTTGATCTTCATTTTTTGTCTTGTAGGTTCCACATGTGAACCGTACTGACTATCAGTTGATTGATATCTCTGAAGATGGCTTTGTATGATTTCATTCTTCATTAGTCTAGCTTTGTTTTGCCTTTGCCCACTTGCTTAAATTAGAGTGTTGTTTTGTCTATTGATGGTTACGTTACAGGTCAGCCTTCTTACTGACAATGGTAGCACTAAGGATGATCTCAGGCTCCCTAATGATGAAACTCTCCTCGCACAGGTTACTTTCCATGCATGTTTAGCTTAAATCAACTGTCCTTTTGATATTTGGTTGGTTCACTTATGATTGTGTTTTGGTCTGTTGTGTGTGAATGCAGCTCAAGTCTGGATTTGAGGAGGGAAAGGACATAGTTGTGTCTGTCATGTCTGCAATGGGAGAAGAACAGATGTGTGCCCTGAAGGAAGTTGCTCCCAAGTAATGATAACAATAAAGTGAGCATTCTCCTCTGTTCTGCTTGTACAGAGGATAATAACTCATAATCAGTTTGACAGACCCAAATATTTATAAGAAGTTTGGTCGTTTCTTCTTCATAATAATAATTTAAAGCCCAATGTTTCATGCAAAGACACCTTATCTATCTTTGTTGACACTTCCAAAGCTATACTATATGTGTGATATGATAATTCTTAGATCCTAATGGCCAAGTGTGCATCAGTGAGTAAACTCTTTTGAGTAACTTGTAGCTGACTGTTCAAATGGCCTACAAGGAAGGTGATGAATGATGATCCGATTGGTATGTTGATGGAGGTTTCATTACTTAATAGTGGCAAATCTAGAAGGATTATTAACTCACCAGTATTCTTCAAAGTTAATGAAAATGTTAAAACTTACAAGTTTTTGTGGTGGCGTGTGGTAAGAAAAATCATGACAATGCGACTTTAAAATGGCTCTCATCATGAGGATCACTTTCCATGAGTGGTTATGCCTTACCATCTACTCTACTTGAACCATGAGTGGGCTACGATATGATAGTGTCCGTTTTGAGTGTTGCCAGACAGAAAAAAAAACTCTTCTTTTGGGTGAATTTGAATAGACTTGCTGTTCTTCATCTTCCATATGGTGTCTATTGCTGGTTTCAAAAAGTTGATTTTTGATCACCTTATATCTTCTCCATTGAGTTAAATGGGCCACTGGGCCCAGTAAAAAATAAAACGAGAAACCATATGCGTATTTGACTACACGAAGGCCGTAGTCTATTGAACATATCGAAAATGCACTACTAATCAACAAACCAAAAATGAATCCAACACGTTTTTTTGAATTATCGGAAGGTTCGAGTCAAAACTCTAATCCTCTAGATGAAAATCACAACATGTAATATTAATTTTATCCTACAGGATATTGACATAATGATTAGGATCATTTCTAGTTGAACTAATGATGAATCTCAACACATTGGTACGTGGTCGGAGTATCAGATGAAAATAGCTTTCCACAATTCCACTAATCATCTTTTTATAGTTGGTCAAATAACCTATCAAGTAGTAATTGCGCCAACCTCTTATTATCATTGCTAGTAGTATTACTTTTCTTCCAGTTCGCAATTCCGCAGCCTCGCAATTTCAAGCATCTTAAGTACAGTGCATAGTAACATTCCACTAACTTTAGTCTTGTATAACTATTTTGTGTGTGAGGATGAAGTTAATATGAATGAAACCTTTTCATGTTTTTTTGTCATTCTATTTTGTGTCTGTGAGAATGAAGTTAATATTGAGTCACGGGTATGGGTAGAGAGACACAGTGCACGTGGCTAAAAGAAAAGACCCCAAGCAAATCAGAACAAGTCTCTCCCTCTCTCCTCGTCTAACCATCTTGTATCCTTCCTTCAACAACATTCAGACAAATTATACATTTCATTATCAATTTAAATATTTTATTTTCCTGCTGAAAAGCTGTTAATATCGTCCTATCTTTTTTGTTTATAGTAGTCTTGCTACCACGGGATTTACTTGTTTTTTCAACTGAGTTGACTTTTTGATACACAAACTCCAAATTTGAATTCGTAAAGATATGTTTATAGCCTATCAATTTGCACATAAAAAAAAAGAAAACCAAATGGTAGATATATATTAGAGATGCTAATTATCTAAAATAAAACTAGTATACATGTTGAATTCTGTGAAATCTTTTATAAGTTTTTTGCGCCATGTTGTATATCTATTAAGCCGTTCTATGGTATCCACGGTCGACGATATTCTTTGAGTTATAATGTGCTATATCTTTTGTTATTTTTTTTTTACTGATTCGCATAATTTTATCCTGAATTAAAAATTAAAATTTTATAATGTAAAAACATTAATAAATCTTTAATAAAATCACTAAACCGAAAAAATTTCAACAATTATATAATATTTTACATTTTAAAATTTTAATAAAACCACTGAACCTAGGAAGTTTCTACAATTATATGATATCTATAGAAACAATGGCGTTTTTAACATTCACACTAAAAATGGAAATTTGTATAAGTTTAAATTCTGAATGAATTTAATAACATTATATTGGTGATAATTTTTATTCTTACTGAATTGAATTGTATGTGGCGCAAGACTTCATGATGTGGTAATTCGATTAGATAAAGAATTTTTTAAATCTTTTTGAGAGAAATTCCTTTTCTTAAGAAGGGTTAGTTTTCCAACACAATCAAGATTTGCCAAATATTGATGGCTTTTCTTTTGGCTCAAATCTGAAAATTTATTTAGAGTTGAGGAGATGATTGGTTGTAGGTGTAGATACTCTAAATAGCTAAAATTCAATCTATAACATACTCTAAGTTTTATATTAAGTGTTGTTGTAAAAAATTTTTTGTTACAAAATAAGTGTTGTTTTTGATTTTCGATACAAAATTTATTAATTTTATAAGGTAATTTATTTTTGTATTAGTTGAAATAAAGTTAGGTGCATAGGTAATTATATTTTTTTAAAAAATTTATAAAATTAATTATTTTTTTAAGTTGTATTCACAAATATAAAATGACACTTAATATAAAACAGACGAAATATACGTCAATCAATCAAGATTTCAATTTTAAAAAAAAATCTACAGCCGAAAAATCTCTAAAATTAAAAATAGCTATACAGAACTTTATTTTCAGAGAGAAAATAGTAATTTACAAAAGTATAGCAAAAATTTATAGCAAATAAATCTACATCTTAAATTCTACAATGAAAAAATATAAAAGTACAACTCATTCTAATCATCTTTTAATATAAAAATATTCCGGTTGAAGTTAAAACAAGTCTATAGCTAAAAAACTCGTTCAATATTGGTTGCGACCGGATATCTCGATAAATGATTATCCGTATTCGGCGGAAGTAGCTTGTTTTATTTTAATTTATTCGTAGTATTATAGTATACTCTTTTAGTTACGTTTTTAGGATTTTTAAAAGAATGCTTGTCTACCTTCATTGTGTTCTATCTTTTTTCGATGAACTCTATTTAATTACGATTCCGTCTACCAAGAAAAAAAGAGAATATTAACAAGGAAAACGACATATATAAGGAGGTCCATAGAATTTAATGCTTCACATTTACTCCTTCACCCACACCTCACACCTTTTGTCCCTTTTTAATGATCTATTGATTTTTCTAAAATAATTTATACTAGTTCAAAACAAATGTTTTTTTCTTGAGAAAACATCTCAAAACAAAACAAAATAATTTCACCTTTCCCATTAAATTATATTATAAATTATACCAATAAAAACAAAACTTTCAATAAAAACAAAACTTTCAATAAAAACAAAAATTTCAATAAAAATAAAACAAAATATGGTAATGTCATTTTTGGAAAAAGAAAATGGTAATGACTTCGACAGTTACTTCTTGGGATGTGTCAGAAACCCGTTTGAAAAATGTGTGTTTTCGAATTTATAAAATAAAAATTACAACAATTCCACTTCCCTAAGAATTTTTATTTTATTTTATAACTGAGAAAAAAAGACAAAGAAACCAAAGAATTTCGTATCTGCATGCAAAGTCGACGTATATATTAATTTTAATAGACATGTAAGACATTGGCTTTCGATCCATATGATCCTTTTTAAAGAGAAGTAGCATGAAAAAGGTAACCCAATATAAAAGTGTTTTCTCTTCTTTTTTTCTTCTAGAGAAAATTTCCATTGTTTTCTGACAAGAGAAGGCCATAAGAAGAGAGACATACGAGCTGCCAAAACTTTCAAAAATTTAAACAAAAAAAACCATAAATTTAAAATAAAATAATCCTTGTTGGGAAAAATATATTCAATAATTCATTTATCTTCACCCGACCGTCGCTTTCTTGGTTGCTATGTTCTGTCACTCTCCATTTTATCAGGCCCTCTCTAATATGAACAATATGGGAGCTACTTAAATAATATTCCTCTATTTAGATGTTTAATTATAAGTTTACTTATTTAAAGTTGAAAATTCTATTTAACCAAACAGGCTTGATTCTTGTAACCACTGTAAAGTGTGCAGAGTAGCTACTATTTTGGAAGACAAACATTTAAGACATTAATAAAGTTTTTTAGGTACAAACATTGAATGTGACCTTCGGTAATTAAATACACAAAAGACACATTTGTAATAATTTGGATTGAAGAGGGACATGTTTATGTCAAACATTAGGCTTACCTAATCACAATCATGCTCATTTGATCACTACAAAAGGAGAAAAAAAATACTGGGGTAAAAACATAAAAGATGAGGAAACTAGTGGGTAAAAAGTAAAAATAAAGAAAAAAAAACAGGGGAAGTATAGAGAGAGAGTGATGAGTATATATTAATAAAAGGAGAAAGAAAGAAGAAAACAAGTGTTACTGGATTTGCCAGCAACAGGAGTGTGACACATGATTTGGCCTTGGAGAAAAGGTAACTGCTTTTCATCTCTTAATTATAACTCTTTTTCCCTCTCTCTCTCTCTCTCATCCATGGTGGTGGGTTCTTTAGATCTCTGCACCAAAGCTCAAAGCTTTACACAGAAGGCACAGAGAGAATCAAAGAGTTTCACTTTGTTTCTTTTTGTTTTTATTTGATATTTTTACTTTTTCACCCAGTGGTCAAATGTCTTCCTCTCTACTCTTCTTCCCTTTGGTTTGAGTCTCTTGTTACTTTAGAGATAGAGAGAGAGAGAAGAAAAATGTTGGCTTTTTGGAGAAGATGAGTGGAGAAAGGGAAAGTTTTTATGTTTATTTGATTTGAGCTTCTTCGATCTACATCTGGATTTTGCAGCATTCTAGAGAAAAAAAATGAGGAAACATGGATGGCAACTTCCTTACCATCCTCTTCAGGTTACTTCAAATCTTCATACTTCTCATTCTAACTGAGATTTCCTTGGTGGGTTTTGATTATTGAGGTGAAAGTTTGAAACTTTCTTGTTAGGTGGTGGCTGTTGCTGTGTTCTTGGCTTTGGGTTTGCTTTCTATGTCTTCTTTGCTCCTTTCGTTGGGAGCAAGATTCATCAGTACATTGCGATGGGCATTTACACTCCTCTGGTAAGCTGAATCTGTTTGCTTTGCCCTGTTAAATCAAATCTGCTTTTGGATTCTATTTCTTCTCATGGATCAATTAACACTGAAGTCATAAGAGATCAAAGTTGTGTACTTGTTGGACTTTTATGTGTTGTCTTTCTATTTCCGGAAAGTACATAGACCATTGGTTACACAATCTAAGATGCCTTGTGAAGTTTTTGCTTATAGCTAATTAGGGAAATTGGATTTTACATTCCTTCTACTTGCATCATGATCTGATCCTATCAATAGCTTAGATGACTTACCTTTAGCTCTAGACACTTCTTGATTCTGAGCCAATTTTAAGTATGGTTGAGGCATTGATCTCACATTTCTTCTTTTAAGTTGATCAACTATATAATAGATTAAAGTAATAGCACGTAGCAACTGATTCAATTATTTTCCCTTCTTGTGTCTGTCATTAAAGTTAAATCCTTTGCATACAGTGTGGTATCATCATTACATTCATCTTATTTTTAATCCTTGATGGGTTGGTATTTGCTGAGAGATTAAGTGAGTGACATTTTCTTGCCAGATTACGTGTGTGGTTGGACTGTATATATGGTGTGCGGCTTCAGATCCTGCAGACCGTGGAGTTTTCCGGTCAAAGAAGTACCTGAAAGTTCCTGAAAACGGGAAATTTCCTCAATCAAAGGGCACAAAAGATGGTTGTGGATCAGCTATAGGTGGTGCTAAGTCTCATGACAGCACATGTGTACAGGATCAAGAAAATGGAACTAACAAGAAATTGGAGTCATCACAAAGATCTTGTCTCCTGCGTGTGCTTTGCTCTCCTTGTGCATTGATTTGTGGTTGTTGCAGTGGAAGAGATGAATCTTCTGAGCAGCAGATGAGTGAGGATGGGATGTTTTATTGCAGTCTATGTGAAGTTGAGGTGCGAGAATCATTTTTGTGTTATTATTTCTTCAAGCAAGCTCTAAATATGCTCAGGACTAATCACTCTGGACACTGTCTATCCTTTTGCAGGTCTTCAAATACAGCAAGCATTGCAGAGTTTGTGACAAGTGTGTGGACCGTTTTGATCATCACTGCAGGGTATTGAAAGGATTTGTCTGAAGTTTTCAAGCATTGCAGAGTTCTTATCTTCTTATCTTCTTTTGCTTATGGACTTGTGTATGTAGTGGCTAAACAACTGCATTGGCAAGCGGAATTACCGAAAGTTCTTCAGCCTCATGATATCTGCTATTTTCTTGGTAAGGTTGAGCTGATCATTCACGTGATGTGTTCTAAATTTTTCTTCTTTTGGCTGATGAAACAAAGAGTTGGTTGTTGTACTTCAAGTGAAATGTATAACTAACAGCATACCTCTGTTTGTCTTCCATTGGGGCTTGACCTTGCAGCTCATAATGCAATGGTCAACTGGGATTTTTGTGCTGGTATTATGTGTACTCCGCAAGAACCAGTTCAGTGCAGAGATTTCCTTAAAGTTGGGAAGCAGCTTCTCGCTAGTTCCATTTGTTATCGTCGTTGTAAGTTATCTTCCTGTACAATTGATCTTCCCTTTTGACTCCTGAATGCAAGATATGAAGGTTTCTTTCTCTTGCAGGCAGTTTGCACTCTATTAGCAATGCTGGCAACGCTACCGCTTGCTCAGCTTTTCTTCTTCCACATTCTTCTCATTAAAAAGGTTGTTTCCAATGCCTCAAGTACATGCCAAGATTTGCTCTGTTAGTTACCAGACTTGACTAAATGAATTTCTCTAACAGGGAATCAGTACATACGACTACATAGTTGCACTTAGGGAACAAGAGCAAGACCTAGAAGCTGGTGGAGGTCAACAAAGCCCTCAAATGTCAATGATCAGCTCATTCACTGGACTAAGCAGTGCAAGCTCCTTCAATACATTTCATCGCGGAGCTTGGTGCACCCCACCACGTTTGTTTCTTGAGGATCAGGTATCTTGCTTCTCCACCAATTTTTCTTGTACTTTGTATAGTATAATTTGCTCTAATGTGTGTTTCTGTGTGCAGTTTGATGTAGTACCTCCAGAGAATGCGTCTGTGAGTTCATATGGGAAGAAGTCAGTGGTTGAAGAACGCGTCAAGAAGAAGGCCCAACCTGTGAAGATCAGTCCATGGACTCTAGCTCGCCTCAATGCAGAAGAAGTTTCAAAGGCAGCAGCAGAAGCAAGAAAGAAGTCCAAAATAATCAAGCCTGTAGCCAGACGGGAAAACCCCTTTGTTGGGTTAGAAGCAAGCAGCAGCTTCGGAAGCAGCGGTCGTAGAAAGTTCCCAGCAAAATTTGAAGCTGTTAATAGTAACGGGAAGCATCAGAGAAGGCAATCTAAGCGCATACGGTTACCAGCAGAATTGCCTCTAGAACCGCTAATGAATGTTCAGACAAGAGCAGCTATGGAGACATCAACTAGCTCAGGGCTAGGTCCTCTACAGCTAGAGGCAAGAAGCGCGTTTCAGACAAGCCGTGCAATGTCGGGATCAGGTGGTGTTATGGTAACATCTTCACCAGAGAGCAGCTTAGACTCGCATGACATTCAACCTTTTAGAGTTTCGTCTGAAGCAGAGGATTCAGCGCAGCTCAATGGGTTTTCTTCAGCTGTTGGTTTGATGAGTCAACAGAGAGGACAACAACAACAACAGCAGTCAATGATGATGATGATGCCATTGTCAAGGTCTACAAGTGATGGCTATGATGCATCTGGTGGAGAAGACAGTGATCAGGTTCCTTCTAGAAACATCCACAAATCAAGATGAAAAAGGTATAATAAGTTTTGAGCTTTTTAAGGGTTTGAGAGGCATTCTTTGATATAATGCTGTGGTCACATTCAAATGGATCGATCAAGAAAAGTCAACAATCTTAAACAAATGTTTAAAAGGGGCTCTTATAGTGTCTGTCAATAGCTCTTAGAAGAAGCATCAGAAAGAGTTGTGGATTCTGAAGATTTTTATTTTTGTAAGGTAATGAGAACAGTTTGAACATGATCTTTTTAGGGATTGACCAGAACTTTCATTTCTTGTTTTGTAAGGAAAAATCTTGGTTTTTTAGTCATGATAAGAATGTCAAGTGGCATAATTCATATGTTGGTAATCTCAAATTTGTGCAAACCTCCTCCTGGTGCTTATAATTTTTATTTGGTAAGAAAGTGACTACTAGAATTCACGATCGAGATTACACCTTATAACAAAATGAGAAGTGGAGATGTTCAAGAAGAGACATGATAGTGTGTTGCATTAGGTATTGATGATGACAAGTTTGATTCTTCTAAAGATGACAAAACTTGATGAACTCGGGGTATTCTCATAGTGTTAGAAAGTATGACCAAAAGAATTACATTTTTATATTGTTTCCCCTTTTCATATTGTGTGACAACTCGCAAACAAAATCATTATGATAAATAACTAGTTTATAAGACTATAAACTAGGAAATCTCATGATTGGTTCTGTAATGATTTACAAATAAAATCACTAAAATAAAATGATATCGAGTTTCGATATAAATCGCTAAAGTTTTGAGGTATAAATGAAGCATATATTCACAAGTGTGTAGTGTACAAAGGCAAGCTGTATAGAAGAGAAATCAAACCTCACTCGACGTCGAAGAGAGAAGAGGACTAGTGAGGCTATCGTTTCTGCTTCCTGAGAATCGAAGTGGGCGCAGAGCTGGATCTTGGTACGCACTTACCAAGTTACGGTAAAACTCACCCATTCTTGGATCGTTTTGATCTTCCCTGTCTCTCTTGGTCAACACCTAAAGAGTCACAACAACACACACACACACACAGAGTTAATTTCATTTACGTTCTTGTAATTACAGTGAGGAGATTTTGGTTTTATACCTCGGCGGGATAGGCGGTGAATATAGGCATGAAGCGTTTACGACAGAACTCGTTGAAGAGAAGAGTGAAAACCGGAAGAGGGACAAGCAAGTATGTGGCTAGTTCCATCTTCTTGAGTGCAAATAAACCAATTGCGATCCCGTGCATGAGTACAAGAGAGAATATCATCGTATAGTGTATCATTGGCCAAAACATCCCTCCTGTTTCATACTTTGGTTCGTACACGTTTATGAACTGCATCCAGAAAAACACAATGGAAACCTTAGTTCTAGTGGAAGGAGGAATCTAAAAAGAGTATAAGATGTGTGTTATACGTACCTGATTTCGGTAAATAATGTATGCAAGGATAAAGTAGAAAAATATGAAAGGGAGAATCAACGGAGCTAAGAAGAAGTAGGTAATCCCAAGTAGCCCGAAGAAGAGAACTCTTGGGGTGTCTCTGTGGTACCGCATTGACGGGACTTCAAATTCTTCTTCTGTTGGTTCGAGTGATCTTTTTACGTAACTGACCATGAAGGGAACTACACGGAAGAGTTCAGTAAGAGTATCCGTCCATCCTGTTGTCACGACATAGGCGATGAAAAATGATGCCTGCAAACATATGATGTAAACTACCTTGTAAAGTGAACTCGTGACCATTGTGTGCTCTGATAAATGGTGGGAGAAGTTTTTTTTTTTAACCTGAGCTGGAACAGCCACAGCCAACTTGAAAAGAATTTCCTTTGGATCAAGAATTACAGAGAGCTTGTAGAAGGCTGAGCCAGAGAAAACAGTTGCGAAGAACACATTCCATATTGTGAACCAGATCACTTTGTTGCAAGCACTCTTTTGTATGTCGCTATGGCAAATGTGCCCTTGGAAAGAAGAGAGAAACTCCATGATGGGTGGTACGATTTTCAGAGATGTCTGAAGTATAAGACTTGGAAGGTAACCAGTTATGATTTCAGTTACAATTTTCCTGCAACGTTTAGCACAGTGAGCATAAAGTATTTTAAAATGTAATGGGAATGGAAAAGTTTGACGTACATTGATAGAATCAATGTCAGGAACGGGAAGAAGTATTCTAGTGCAGATAGGTTGGTGAGACCTTGAACAAGTACGACTGGAACAAGAAACAAGGTAGTAAGGAGGAGACAAGCGAAGACAATCACAATCTTAGAAAGCCATTTCTGCATAAATGATGCAGAGAAGAAAGGCCAGTGGACATCATGAGGTTCTGGTGCTGGTTCTGTGAGCCAGTAAGTGGGGTTGACTGATTGTGGCATGTGGAGTGCCATTGCAGCACCGTAACGAGACTTGAATGATACAAAAGCAGCTCGAACTTCCTACAGCATGTGAGGAATATGTAAATAGTGAGGATGAATGTAGCAGGCAAGCACTAATATCTTGATTACAAATACACAGAAACCATCTAAGGCTTACTTTTCCAGGTGATGAAACTTCAGCTTGCCCCAATCGTATGTTGTGTTCCAATTCCTGTAACACTTTCTCATAGTGACCCTCAGGAGTGTCCTTGCGACTGAAGAATCTCATTGGCGTCTTTTTAACCCGTTGAGGATCTGCCTTCTTATCATGAACTTTTTTATATAACTTCTTGGCATTATCCTGCAAGAGGCAGAGTTAAAAAGAAGCGTAAGCAAGAGATAAGTTGTAACACAAGCCACGGTAGCAAGCAGATACAAAAATATACTGTGCAATGGTAGGCAGATTAGGTGTTTCATGACTTACAACGATGCTTCGAAGCTTACTTGTTCGATGGATAACCACATGCGACAGGTACGTAGAGAAATGATTTTCTCTGAAGAACCTATCAACAGTGTCGCTCACAGTGCTTCCGTCAGAAGAAGGGATATTACGAACCAAGATGGTGAACTGTTGTGGCTGAGGTTTGGATGAATGGAAATGCTCAATCCTTTTCAATCCGATATATCTGAATTCCTGTTAAAGAAAAACCATAGCAGTGACAAATATACCAGTGACAATCTTCTAAAGTCATCACTAAGAGAACTTTGGTATTCAATAATGGAAAAAGACTCCCTTACCAAGTAAAGAAGACAGCAGACAAAAACAGTCACAAGATATATAGCTCCAAAGTGAACCCATAGCCTGCAAGCAACCAAAAAAGAGCACTAATTGCAAGAATCCTAATGACATTTTTGGAACTGAGACATGAATTGAAACTCAACTGCACTAATCGAGCCATAATAATAATACTATTAAGAGTTTTTGAGGTTACCATGGTGAGCGTGTTTTTAGGTTAACAACAGAAAATATATCCAAGGAATTGGCAGACCAGTCAGCATAGTTAATCTGTGTAAGTTGATCTCCGAAGACGTTGACAGGCAAGATAACAAAAACACCAATGATCCCAGCAAACAAGAACACTTTCAAACTGCAGAAAGAGATAATCATTACCAACTCATTATATAATGGAATATTTTCAAAGTCTCTAAGATAGTCACAAATACAAAGATGGGAGTTACCTGAAAGTAATCATTCTCATAAACACAACACCATCCAAGCCAGATGATTCCATGAGTTCTTTTTCAGATGGCCTCCATGATTTCCAAATCCAACGAACAGAAGGGATGTACCTTGCAACTTTGTTACGCCTTCTTTTAGAGGTCCCAGCCACGAGCCGGCGCGGTAGAAAAACTTCGTAGTTGTGTGGCTGCTTCCTCAGGATAGAGTAGAGTATGAAGAGTAATACGCAAAGGCAAGAGTTTATCCCAACGGACATAAGAAGTGCAGACACAAGCATCTTGTCAGGTCGATTTCAATATCTCCAGAGCTGCTGTGTAATCGAGAAACTGCTCAATAAATCAAAAGCGAAGCGCAGAGATTCAAGTTTAAAAAAACGAACCATGCTTAAACCCAAACTATACAGTTTCTCATTTGTAGTGCTGCACATTCCTCCCAACACGACTTGAACCCAATAACCTCTAAGATCCATACTACTACTAGCTAGTTCACAAGTTTTAACCACTAGATCAATAACCTCTAAGAACACACACACGATGCTAAAACACTACATAAGCTCAGATTCTACATATTTTTGTTTCCTCCGTTCTCTAATTAACGCTACAATTATAAAATTCGTCATCAATGGAAGTCGAGAAGCAAAATCAAAAAAGTACTAAGAATCTCTATACGACCTGATTCAAATACAGGGATCGATTATCAAACCTGAGCTTGCGTGTGTGTCCGCCAAAATCGAAAGCAAGAGACGCCTTTGAAAACTTCAAAGGTCAGAGTGATAGGGGGAGCAAAACGCAGAATCTGAAAAAAATATAGAAATTGTAGCATTGACCATATAATATATGATCTATTATATTAAAACAGAGTTCTATTTGAATTTTACCGTGACATGTTTTTAATTTGGACCTATTGAACATGTTGTGACTTATCAATTAATTAGTCATCCTATTATTTTTATATCTTATTGACCATTACATTTATTTATTCTCCTATTTATTCTCCTACAACTAAGTTAGTAATTATTAAATATATATACTATATCTAACCAATTATTTTAATATTTTCAAAATAAGATATCTAAAAAAATATTCTTAAGTATCTTTTCGTAAGAATAGATTTTAATAATATTTTTAATATTTTTATTTAAAAATGTAAATATACATTTCTTTTAATATTTATTTTAAAATAATAAAGTCATTATTAATATTACTATATTTAAAAACGAAAAATCATTCATTATTTATTTACATAATAAAAAAATCTATAATATTTATATATACATAATTTATATTCATAATTAAATTACTACACCAAGTAATAAATATAAAGTAACTTAATCCATTAATTAATTATTTATAAATTAAAAAATAACAGAATAAATTATATTCAAGAATTTTCCAACATATTTCAGCTTATTAAACAATATTAAAATATTATATATGAACTAATAAATAATTTCATAAGTTAATATACATATTTAAACTAAAATATTAAAAATAATTTATTTATCAAGTACGAGACATGTATAATAATACTGACAAAATATAGTAATAAAATAAAATTTTATAAATATAAAAATAAAAAATGTGTACTATGTTTAAAGTTTAAAATATAAGTAAAATTGATAAGAGGCAGATTATATAAATAAATTATTTTATTTTCATAAAATTATATTTATGAAATTTTTAAGTTTTATTATATATATTTTAGAACAAATATTTTTATAAAAAGATCTATATAAGATTTCTAATTTTCAACAAAATAAAATTTTGAATAAAAATTCATCTCGCGCTTTAAAGTGCGGGTTAAAATCTAATAATAAATATTATTATTAGATATATAATATAAATTAAATTAAAAATAAACCAAAAACAAAACATTGATAAAATTCAATTACATGTGAACAATAAAAGTAAACTAAATAAATAAATAATAAATTACATTTTTCAAAGTTATATCAATAAATTGTAATAAACATATATGAATCGTTGATGCTAAATCTATTTCTAATTTAGTATGCATTTTCTCAAATATTGATTCATTACGCTTACAACAAAATGATAAATTGGTTTGACTAAAAATTTGTATGGCTAACTTTTGTAAAATAAGAGCGTAACATTTATAATATATCTACCATCCATCGAAACATTCATAGATTAAAATACTTTAAATATAAAAAATTTAGTCAAATTGTATTATATAGTGGGTCACCTATAGGTTCAACCAGTAGTCGAATCCCAAGTTTTAGAGTATTTTGCGGATTTTATAAAAAAAATAACGAGTTAAAAAGAAAAACCGGATTCCATATAAAGTCATCGGTTAGTCAATTTAACCGCCGCGGGTCTGGGTCGTGATCCGAAACACTGGATATAGCGCTTCATGTGTAACATTTAAATATAGATACATAATCAAAAATATAAATTTATTTCATATAATTTGGTTTGTGTCGAAAATAATCTCGCGCTTTCAAAGCGCGGGTCAAAATCTAGTTTGATGTTAAGAAGCAGAAGCAGAAGCGAAATAAAACAAAAGTAGATTTCTTTTTTTTAAAGTTAATCAATTGCATGAATGAAATGGACGGTCTAGAACACGATTACCACGCGTTCTATAAAAATGTTATCAACACCATTCGTTCAGATTTTGTACCTTCCCTCCTCGCTGCCACCATATTACCCGAAATGCCCTCAGTGTGCGTGGAATGATTTTTTATGCTTTTAGGACTTCTCAAGGGCACTTTTGTAAATCCTAGTAGAGTCAACGGTTTGGCAACACCTGTCGACGAAGCAATCGCTATTATAAAATCGAATGAGAGTAATAAGTCGACATTGGACATGTTCGTATATCCTTAAAAATATTCTTTTTTGATGTATAAAATTAGACAGACGAACGAAACGCTGCGTTTTGAGCCTGATCCTGAAAGAGGAAATATTCTAGCGACCGGCCTGAGGCTTGGCCTGGGAAGAAGAAAGAGAGCACTTTCTTTCCCTATGATCCAATCGACTGCGATTCCAGGTGAGAAGATGAGCGAGGTGTTTGAAGGGTATGAGCGGCAGATCTCTCGTATCCCACAATGTGCTATGACATGTTTACATTCATGTCTTCTTTCTCACTCTGTTGTCTGAAACTTAGAATGCATACTTTCTATAATTTAAACCATCAAATTATCCATCATTAAGGACCAACAAAACTAAACAAAAGTAAACCCACCTAGAAGAAAGGATGATACTGCCACATAAATCAAATTCCAAAGTCTAAGAGAACATGCTTGAAGCAAGACATTGAACTAATATACAACACCCAAAAGAGAGTAGATAGTTTTGTGTGGACAGAGAGAGCGTGTGCCAGACTGCCTATAACCTTAGATCACTTTCTTCTTCTCGAAAAACGTCTTCAAGTGTAAAAACTGCATTGCTGCCACTCCTATGCAGACGAATAAAGAGAGTAAACTCAACCATGCCATTTTAGTGTTTGTAGACCTGTTCAAATCTTGCATTTCTTCTTCCCTGAGGAGACACCAAATCAATGTTACATCTTTATACCATCATAGTCAATAGCATTACACTCTGAGATTGAAAAGCACAAGTCTTTACCTTTCTCTAAGATAAAACATCTCTTCATGAATCGAGTTGACAGTATCAAGAAGACTCTTTACATCAAATTCCATGGTCTGCCACAACACGACCAACACAAATGGATAAGAACACGCATGGTTCTAATTAACTATCCTAACACCACCACATCCATAGAGTCTCAAGCTCAAACAAGTTCGCTATTACAAGACTCAAAACAGGAAAAAGAAGCTTACTTCGACTTGGCTCTTCTTGGCAACAGTAGCCCAGCTCTTAGATTGAACACCCGTCCTCCACTCAAAATCAATGCTAAGAGTCACCTCAGGTTTATGATCAACGGCGGTGAAACAAGCCATGTAATCCCCTGCTTCCACTGCAGAGAACGCGAATTGCCCAGTCGCCACTTGATCCGCGTGATGGTACGCGTTCCCTGAGCTTGACGTTACCTTCATCAGAACCACACGCATACTAAATCAGATAAGATCCAGAAGATAAAATCAAAATCAGACGGATCCACGTTACCTTAACGGAGATCTTGTGAGATTGAGGCAAATCGTGGCCTTCGTGAGGGTTATCGACGCTGTACTTTCCGACAGTCATGGAATTGCTCTTGATGTCTTCCGCGATACACTTTGTCCGACCAGAGTGGAGATCGAAGTGCAGCGAGTGTGTTACATGCGATCCAATCACTAGAATCAGAACCACCGTCCATAGCTTCTGCGACCGGACAAACATTTTCGAAAGATAATCAGAGAATCTTCCCTTCGTCCGTCGTCGGTTTTGTCCTATTATTGGAGACGAACACAGTTACAACAACACGTGTATACATTCATTGGTTAAGACAACTTAAGTTTGTATAAACCGGTCCAAATTATTAGGGTTTTCTCAGCAGACCCGGTTTGGTAACGTCTAACATAAATTTCCTTTTTTCTTCAAGGGCAAAAAAGGGAGAAGTTTCCTTTTCACGGTAACTAAAAAGGAAACTTAAAAAAAAGGAAACTTTACATCATCTATAAGTAGAACTACCTGACCTGCGTCAGTGATCATTCATCTTTCTTTTACTGTAGAAAAATTTTTAAGAAAAGCTGAGAGAATGTCGAGAAAGATTCAGGAAGTGCTTCGTTACTGTGAAGAGAACCTTGAGAAAGGAAACATCGAACTTGCGTTACGATGCGCTGTCTCTGTCTCCCTAGCGAACCCTGACGCTCCTGAGCCTTACGCACACATCACTGCTTATAGAATCCTTCTCACGGCTGCTAACAATGTGACGGTCACAGGAGAGCCTGACTGGTACGCTGTCTTGGATATCAATCGCGGGTTATCCTCCAAGTTGATGGCGAGAACAATTGAGAGGCAGTGCTTGAAGATACTCGAGTTGTTGAACGGTGAAGCCATGGACTTCAAGGCGGCTTTGCGAGTCTATGATCTGGTTTGCCGTGGCATAGACGAGTTGACACACGAAGATAGAAGAAGAGCATATGATCAACGTTCTGGATTCTCTGTTTAGGGTTTTGTCTAGTACAGTTCTAAATTGTGTTACACGTCTTTTTCTATTAGGTCAAATTTTAACCTAAAAGAAGTATGTGTAATAATCTTCATCCATATTATATATAGTATACGGTCTTTACACATTGAATTGGCTCACTAGAAAAAGAAGTATAAACTTTTCTATTATTGGCAGTGAATCAGATAGTGTTATATGAGAGCTGATTAATCGTCTTTGTCATCAGTTTCATCATCGTCATAGTAATGGAAAGGATGTGGAACAGACTTGAATGCTCTGTACTTGCCCACATTGTTCAAGTGCTCATTCTCCAACCTGAAAAGTTAACACCACATTACATTCATATAAAAGTTGGACCTGTTTTTTGTGAACAAAACATGTTTATGTACCTGAAGAAGCTCCAGATTCCCCGACGAACAATCTCTAAACATGAAATAATGGTTGATACAGCGACTTTGTGAAGGGACTTTAAGTTGAACTCCAGAACTAGCTGCATCCATGCCACTCTTAGAATCACATTCACTACCTGTCAAAAAATTCAAATCATATACTCAAACGAAAGATTCTTTATCCTATATGAGGTTCTCTGATACTGTATAGTGTTGGTTACCATGGCTGAAAAATAGACGCTTTTGTGAGGGACAAGTAGTTTGTCTCTCAGGTAAGGGTTCTTGGAATGCCTACGGAGGAGTCCCCAGTCTATAACAATGTCCCAGAATGTGTTCATACATATCGCAACACCTGAGCTTACAAGAGCTAGTATCATCCAGTTTCGTCCTTTTTTCAGTTCAAAAGCTGTCCTTATGATGACTGCAGTGATTGTCAACATGTATTTCAGAGCATTGTATCCGTGTACTGAATCCTTTTCTTCGCATAATCTGCGTATGCACTGCATAAAAACAGATATATATTTGTGTCATAGAATTGGTGAGTGCAAGAGATTGAACTGTGTGATGATTACCTGTAGGAAGCGGAGCCAGTAAGGTATAACAGCAACGACAAAGTAGAAGGCATTGTAGACACCATGACTATGACACTTTTCTTGCCTCTGCAAGTATTCTCCTAAGCCATAGTAACAAATGAATAGCTCCAAACTTCTAATGGCTTGTACCTGAATATACCAAAACAAATAACAGCACCATTGTACTCAAATCTTTCTAGTTTATAGTCAAAACAAAGTAATGTAAGAACTATTACAAAACCTGACTAGTTAGGTGGTCGGCCAAGAAAAAATCTGGAAGTGTAACCTATGAAGATGAAAAAACAGCAACATGAAGATAAGATCTTTGCTGCTCTTGATTTTAGCGACTGGAAATTACATATATATGATAATTTAATAAAGTCACCTCGTAGAGAGGAGCACAAATGCAGTGAAGCAGTGATCGAAGGAAGAATACACGACTTGAGCGGTATATGATGTTGAGAGGACAAAAGAGTATGAAAAGAACAATCTGCAAACATAAAAGAATTGTTCGATCTTATC
Organism: Moricandia arvensis; assembly: GCA_905132765.1. Taxonomy (NCBI): domain Eukaryota; kingdom Viridiplantae; phylum Streptophyta; class Magnoliopsida; order Brassicales; family Brassicaceae; genus Moricandia; species Moricandia arvensis. The sequence goes on from CAJHQP010002115.1 coordinate 50,972, forward strand.
AAAAGTTGTTTAACGACTGCACAAAATGTAAAGAGTGGAAACATATCTTACAGTGACTAAACCCAAAGGAATAACCTCAGGGAGTGTGTTATTATCTTTCATCTTCCAGTCCATATCAAACTGCAAATTTAGCAGGAAGCAGATGAAAGCAAGCATCGCAAGGCCGGTGCTTACCAGGAACACTTCTCTGTAACTTAACTCAGTTCCCTGTTTGAAACCAAAGATGAAGGTGTAGTTGACTCTATAGAGCCTCCAGAAGTATATATTCGCTGAGTACATGAGCATATGAAGAATGATGTATCCAAATAAGCTGCAGGACATGAAAATGTTTGCGAGTGTTAGACAATGAGAGTTAACAAGTCACATGTTCTGAGTCACTGATTGAATCAATATGTAAATTGCCTGTAAAGAGGGATAATATTCGCCATGTATGCAGTACCGTAGTCCTTTTCCATGAGCTTTCTACTTTCTATCTTGAAAACAACAGCAACTATAAGTGCAATTGAGCAACCAGAAAAGAAACCTGTGAGAAGTTAGAAGAAGAATCTATCAGTGAATGAATGTAACCATCACTGAAATCTTTTGCTCTTTCTATCTTAGATTTGCCCTTACCAGAGAAGAATGTAACTCTGTGCCTTTCTCTTTTAACTTTTGGTCTTAGACACTTCATGCCTTCTCTTCGGTTTCCACTTGAAAAGTGTTTAACGAAAGTTACCTCTACTCTCTCTAGGAGTCTGTTAACCTAAAGCAGGATGTTTGTGGTAGATACATCAGATGATAACAGAACGTATAAGAACACAAAATAAAACTGGTTTCAAGTCTGAAATACTCTACAAACCTCATCAGAACTACCAATCAATGAGTTATCCACAGTTTTCATGTAGTTCCTGGACGCATTCCTTGAAGCAATCTACACATTAAAAACCATGAATATGAATACATTAGTTGCTCATATGAATATAAAATAACCTCTTATATTACCTTCTCGTACTTCTTCATAATCTTTGAAAACGCCAGAAGATTCATGAAACTGATTGAAAGCACACAGGCAGATAAATCAGTAGCAATATAATGCAATATAAAAGAAAGATTGCTTAAGAAACTGAGCTTCCTCTTTACCTATACTCCTTCAGACGGCGAAGTTTCTGATAGAACTCACTAAACACAAGCCTCAACTGTTCCTCTGCTTTTTTCAACCCTTTCTTGGAGATTGGTTCATCATCTTTAGAATCTCCGAAGAACCCTTTCAATGTAGACATGGGAGATTCAAGCGCATCATTCATCTTCACACGCTCCAGTATTTCATGGAGATCCTGCTTACCACCAGCACCAGATCCCTCCTCGTTCCCATTGGTACCAGAGACCGGGACAATGTCAGTCACTATATGAGAGGCCTCTTCTTCTGGAATACTAGTTCTGTCAAAACCATGCACCATATCTGTGTTCACACTACCTGCAATGTACTTCAAAAACTAAGCTTCTGATAAAAACATTCCTTGCTATATATATATATATGCTTTTCTCACCAGGTGTTCTCATTGTGTTATCATCTGATGTATCTACAACAACCTTATCAGAAGGATGCTTCTCCAAATCCACATTACTTGCATCAGGCTTCTTCACCTTAACACGCAACGCAATGAGTGCATCCATTTGTTTATCAAGCAAAGCAGCTTCCTCAACCACTTCCTCCACTTTCTCCCGGTAAAACCTGTTAACTTTGTTCAGATTCTCATCGAGCTTCTTGAAGAAAGACTCTTCAAACTCACCTCCTTCTTCAGACTTTTTTAGAAACTTAGTTTTGTAGAGCTTACGAGAATCATCTTGCTGCACTACCGTGTCAACTTTTATAACTTGGTCCTCTATATCACCTTCACTGTGCCTGTGATGGAACGAAAGGCCACTAAAAGAACGGTGTAACGCGACTTTGGAGGCTACTCTGGTAAGCTTGCTGTGTTTGTAGCTACGTATCTGTTTTAGAATCCTCTTCAAGCCATTGTAGTCCATGTATGCTTCTACCCACTCTGGTACCATTTGCTTCTTGAATATCTTCCCGAACTTCATTTTTTTACTCGATCTTATCTCACAAGGAGAAGAAGACATTTGAGAGATCACAAAAACAGCAGAAACTTGGTGATATAGATACTACGAAACTTACCTTGATAAGGAAGTAACCGCGTGTATTGATTTGAAGCTGCTCCGCAAGTTTGTGAGTTACGACATTGATGAAGACGAAGGGGAGACGTCGGAACTTGAGACGCCTTTACTAATCGCCGACTTGACACTACTAGTATGGAGATCGTCTGTAGCTGAGACCATGCTTTAAAGAGGTTATACGTCTTTTACAGCCGTTGGATTCTTCTGCGGGTGTCACGTGGCGTCTTTTGGATGGATAGCGTGTTTGTTGATTGATAGATCTTGTTGCGGGCGAAAACGATGGAAGGGAAGCGAATCATAGATACGGGTTTTGACCAGCCCACCGGAGAGTGACACGTGTTGCTACGTATGCTCCAGTGTGGCGGTAAAACCGCATACTTTGGCAGTAGTATGGGCCTTTAACCAACTAAAACCGGTCTTCTCGTTTTCTTTGCTACTGCGTTTACATTGCTAACTTTAGTTGGACACGTGTTTGTGTATCCATTAGGTTTTTGGATTTAGCTTTTTAGACCACAATAAGATTTTTTTTTAAATAATATTTTGAATAGTTCTATAATTTTTATATATGATCTGTTTTGAATCCAAATTCATTTAAGTTCAATTAATAATACATCAAGTTCAAATAATTTTAGAAATTATAGCAGTACAAACATAAAATTAAATATTTGAATTACTTATCTAAATTTTAAAATCGATTAGCTTAACTAAATTTGAAAATCGATTAGCTTAACTAAATTTCAAAATCGATTAGCTTAACTAAATTTCAAAATCGATTAAGCTAGATAGTCAGATTCGATTTTTAAAAAATTTTAATTTTAGATATTCAGATTAAGTTTTTCGAAATTCTTAATTTCATTTGACTTTGGATCAGATTCAGATAACAGATAACATAACCTGAAAGTGCACCATACATTCAGATATTTGGGCAGGGCTCGACTTTTTAGTTTAAGTTGGGTTTGGACCTCAGGTCCAGTTTTTTTCTTTTTACCTCAGATCTAGTTGACCTCCAATCATGTTCAAAGAAAGGAAAATCCTATTGGTTCTGCAGGAGTAATCCAAATGATTTATGCCAAAACAGAGTCAAGTAAGCCTACAACATATCCATTGAGTCATCCACTAAGAACAATGTCTATCTCCACCCTCTTAAGATCCAAATCCAACAAAATTTAATCACATAGTAAGTCCTACTCAATTGTGAGAATTGTCTGCTGATCAGGTATTCCGCGCGCACCCCTGGAAAAGTAGAAACGAGACAGCTTAACTTGCCCACAACTCCTAGAAACACAACATTTTATGCAACATAAGCTGGAGCTGCCAAGAACATTCTGTTAAAAGAATGTTTATAGAAAATGATATAATGGGACGATAACAAGTTGTTTGAAGAAGCAGTCTCATGTTATTCCAGAGCAACAAAGAAAACGGAAAAGCCTTCTTTGAACCATTTAAGTCATATTTAATACAAAACTTCACCAATGGATAGACTCAAAAGAATGTAAAGAGAGTATAAAAATGATCTCATCACCTGCAAACCGCTGATCATGGGAGCATGCTTTGGTCCCTCTCTTGTGTTAATAAACCTGCATGATTTGGGAAAAAAGCAAAACTATGGTTTAACATTTATCAATCTTTAGGAGGACAAGCATTGTTCAGTCCCTACTCCCTTTCTATTGATACAAACACCAACCCGTTTTCTGAGAGATTTAACATTATAACCTATCTCAAGATGAGCAGCGAAATGGCAAAAAAAAAACAGCCAAAGAGATCGAATCATTACCAGAAAATAGAATGAAACTAAATGTTTGAAGAAAGACATTCTTAGAGAAGAGGAAAATCTTGGGACACAGTCTCCATAATAGGCTGAGTTCCACCTCCAGAAGCTTCAAGAGCTTCCACAGCTTCCATACTATAAGACCGGCAACTAAAATAGAAGACAGCACTCATCATCGTATCAATAAGCACCACAAACGAATACATCACCACAAGAAGTGGACCTTCCCAAATCCTCGAAGACCCATCTCCATAACTCAAAATCTTCACTCTATGCTCAAACAGCCCTTCCACAAACGTCAACCCTATCGTCGACCCTAGAAATATCAACAACCCCACCTGAGTCTGCCCTTTAATCAAATCATTCGCTCTCACAAGCGCCCGTGGACCCGAGACATCTTCAAGAATCGAGATCACAATCGTCGTGTTGCATATAATAATAACATTCGCAAACACAACCGAGAACACCAAGCCAATCAAAACAGCTCCATAAGCATTAAACTCAGGAGAGAATCCAAGAACAAAGAGTGAGCTACACACTGCCACGAGAAACACGCAGAAGGAAGTGAGACACACAACGATCACGACACAAACCCACAAGTAAGTAAACACAAGACGTCTCCACAGTCTCTGCATGATCACCAAGAACTTGGTGATCACAACCTTCCTCCTCGAGTAAGTGCAATCAACAGAGTACACAACAGCGGCTCGGGACAAAAGCGAGAGAGTTACGAAGAGAGGGAAACACGTGGCGGAGGAGACAGCTGTCTCCGAGAATTTCTGACACGAGTTTCTCACGAACGGTAATAAAGGTAAGCCGCTGGATTTCGCGAGCAAGATGAGACGTACTGTGAGTGAATTCACGACTGATTGATCGACTAAGAGGTTCGGTAATAGAATCGCGGAGACGGGACAGATCAGGAGAGTTAAGATTAGCATGAAGGCGACGAGGTTGTACCGGAGAATCCGTACGGTTTCTCTTAGAATCTCGAGGGCGTTCATCGAGTGGAATTGATGATCATCGGATGTTGATGATGGTGATTCGATCTCGAGTTTTGTTTGGATGTTGGATCCAGTGTCCATGGTTGTTGTAACGATACCGTGTTCAGACACGGAGGAGGATGTTTGTTCTTTGTTTTTAAGATCTTTTGGAGCTAATTAACCCAGATTATGTTGGGGGATTAGCGTCGTAATCATTAACACAGAGAATGAAAACGCTGCGTTTAAGGGTTACATGAAAGCGTCACGAAAGGAATGAGAGGATTTGGAATCTCTCTAAAAACAGGATTCACGCATAAAGAGCTTTGAAATTTGCTTTGTTTCCGTCGAAACCGTGAAGGAAGGAAGCAAAATCATAACCTCTTTTTTTGCCAGCTGTGCATGACACGTGTTGCTTTGTAGGCTTCACTGTGGGGCCTATCTCATGTATCCTTTGTGTGTGCAGTATAGTTCTCTTGCCAACTGTACATCACAACAGCTGATCACATTAGTATTAAATTTCCAAACGTTTACGATTGCTTCTACAAAAACCTTTTAAATTGGTTGGAGAGTGAAGACGCTTTTGTAGTTAATCTCATCATAAACCTTTGAGGTCTTGTACATTAAGGACAACATTTATCTCCACCCTCTTCTTCTCAAAAAGTAAGTCTTGTATACCCTTTGGATCACAAGAGTCTTGATCAGTAGACAGTAGTTCGGATTGGTTTGCTCACTCACCGACTAGAAATGTGATAGTTTAATTAACCCGCCACAACTCCTGAAACGCACAACAGTGTATGCATATTAATTAGCTGGTGGTACTAAGAACATTAATGTTATATGAAATTATATAATGACAAGTTGTTTCAAGTAGACTCAGGTTATTCCAGAGCAACGAAGACAACAAGCTATCCCATCAGAATCTGTTTCATGTTTTCAGCGAGAGTTAAATTATTTGCAGTTTCCACCAGAGGATATTGGTATAAAGAAAGAAAGCACTGAATGTAATAGAATTAAAATAAACCGATGCTTGTGGCTTTAACGGTGATTAATTTAACGGTGATTAATTTGAGGGCAAAATCCAATACGTTGAAGCCACTTGGGTTTGAATCCCCATTACTGAAGAATTAAAATTCGACATCGCCAAGGACATGGGACCGACACACACGTGGACTATACACGTAGGCTGTTAACACGCGGTTAGTATGGACTCAATTCGGTGAAAACCATAATACCCATGTATAATTAAAAAAAAAATAGAATTAATATACGTTTTGTTCTAAAAAAGCTTTTGATGCTAAAGATTAGAAGCCTTGTGTAACCCCAAGCCAGATTTAATACAAAACTAGCTCATGCACCTTTAATAAAACGTTCAAGTGACAGCAGAAAATGATCTCAATACAATCATAGCACATGAGTAGGCTTGGTCCATTCCTTATCACTCTCTTGTGTTTAGAAACCTGCAACGATTCACGTAAGAAAAGTTGTGGTTAACCTAATCATTCTCCACAAAACAAGCAAAGTTCAGACGTGTTACTAGTGGTCTTTCTGATAGATTAAGAGTACATACTAGGTGTCCTAATAAAAACAATGATCTAGAAAGTTTGTTCTATACTTCTAAACCTCCAAACTATATATTCGCATATAGTTCTAGTCAATGAATATATCAATCCTTCATCCTCATACATTAGCTATAAACTATATTAAAGCTAAAATTTAGATTAATTTTTAACCATTAGCCTAATATATCAAATAATCAATTTCAAATACTTCGAACACAAGCCCAATTGGTAAATAATTGACTAGGCCTTGTATCTTACATATATTTTATATTCTATGATACTTTCGATGTTGAAATCTTAACATAATCCTTTTAGATAATGATTTTCTGGCACCATTTCATACTGAGTTCTTCTATAGTCAATTATACACGCTAATTGAATGCTTGGACCATCATGTTTAAGTTATCGTACTTGGATTAAACTCGGCCTTAACATTAAAAAAATTATTCTTTGAACCCTTAAAAAAACAAATCATTTTTCTAATTCACGCAATCACGCGAATAGAATATTGATTTGGTAAAGCATGGCAAAGAAGCTAGAGATTATGATGACGACTTGATTAATCATCGTCACTCATTTATATATTGGCTCCAATACTAAATTTAGAGCTCTAGTGTGCGTCATCTCACCCTAACCATCCTATCTTTTCAATCCTATCCTTTTTGTCCCATGCCTCATATAGTAATAACTAATAAGTAATTCGCTTGGTGACATATATAATTTCATTATTTTAATTGGCAATATATATGTTACATATGCCATTTGAAATTATAGTACTAATATAGCTAGGTGCACTTGTCAACAAAATAGTTTTTTTTTTGGGAGGTTTTTAATTGATTTAAATATCTTTAGATAATCCATTAACAAAATAATCTCCTTAAGCTTTTGAAAAACACTGATCATGATTTACTTGAAAATTATGATGAATCAGTGAAAAATGTTAATGACGCCTTCTTTATTATTTGTGAGGATGGGTCTGGATTTGGGTCCTTATCTCATCATTAGCTTGAGATTAATATATGTTTAAATTGTATAATGTAAAACATTTTTCCATCATATATCTAAAAACACAATAGAATCAATCTTTTTGTTTAACCATTACTCCACCATACCAGTTGATAATTGTTTGTGATGTTTCAAAACACATTTTATAAAATTATAATATATATATTATAATATATATATATAGTGTTTTAGATAGTTGGATTTTTCTTTTATGTTTACCAAATTCTCGTATAAAGTTTTGCCAGAAATAAATTATATTCGGATCTCAGCTACTTGTTTGAGATAATCTCTTTGTAAAGACTATACCCATAAAGAAATTTACTCTATTTTTTTGTAAGTCCTACACATGCAAAAAGACCTCAAAAGTTTTTAGAAGGAAGGAAGGATAACAAGTTTTTCTTCCAAAGACTCTTTATTATCCAAGTTAGAAGTTGTTATTGAGAATCACGCATTGGAAAAATGTATAAAGGAGGGAAGATGAATCTTGTCAGATGATCAAAATCTCTAGCATATGTTTAATAGTAGTAATTGTATAAAGGGTTTCAAAGAACGGGGTTGATCAGTGACTACTTCATCTTGGGATGAGGAATCCGACTCCTCTTTTCCTCCTCAAGTGAAGATTTCCCTTTGTGGAGTATATAGAATATCGGGTCGGTCCGATGTGACCTGTGTCGACCAAAAAAAAAAGATAGAATAGCGTTGAAACTTTGCATCGATCCTAAGAAACACATGAACTATATATTGAGTCATAGGGTATTTATCTTAATTCATATGTTAGGGGGTGAAATTTCTCTTCTTTCTTCATAGGCTATTCTTCCTTTTTTCATTAAGGGGATTTTAATTCTTTTATCTGTCTGGCAATGATTTTTTCCAACATTTGTCATTAGTAAAAACTTGATAGCCAAATTTAAGAATGTTGTAGATAACTTTATGTATTGGTGGACCTGCTCTAGCAAATTCCCTAATATAATCCTTATTGGTGATTTTCCTTCTACAAATTTGATCACTTCTAAGCAAAAAAATAACGTCCTAACAAAAATATCTGATAGAAAACTAGCCTACAAAAACCAAATTTCATCATACAATTGAAGATAATTACCCACATCTTCTGGATCTCTTATATATATCATCAAAGATTAGATCGAAAATAAAAGAGGAAATATATTAAAAGTTGCAGCTTATTTATTTAAAAGATGATATCAATTGAGTTCTCATTTTATGGTTCGTAACTAGTTTAATGGAAAATAATATAAAAACTTGAGAAACTGTTGTCGTCAAATATTAAAAAGTTCTACATTTTTTTTTTTGACATCATCTACAAAATGTTATAGTTTAAGAATAAAGCCATGAAATATACCAGAATGAACCAAAAATTTTATACAAAGCTAATCATTATATTAAGCTAAAACTCAACCCATTAAAAAAATTAAACCGATCTTAATAATTGTCATCAATTTTGTTTTCTCTCCTCTGTCCCACTACAAGCTGGAACATTCCTTAAGCATCTTTTAGTAATTCAATAATCATCCAAAACGTTTATCAGGAAATTTGTGTCCAATCTGAACTCAGCATGTGGAGTTCTTGACAAATGTAATAAACAAAGATTTAATCATCCAATTAGGGAGTGGTAATGGCACTATTAGATAAGAGCAGGGAGTAATTAGTGACATCTAATTATTGTTTTAGTTATACTAATCCGCCGTGGCGCGTGTGTGTATGCCCTCCACAACCCTTATCGCTAATGACTTTTGACGTGAATATGCCATGTCATCAATAGCATCAAAAGTGGTCCCTCTAGCCTTGTAGTGTGCCACGTTTCTTTTCCATAATATGTGCAAAGAACGGTCTTCACACTCTTTTGTACCTTTTTGGTGTAATAAAAGTTGTTTAGTACTTCTCCTTCGAATTACTATAATTATTATGATAAAATCACTAGACATGAGACAATAGAAGATCATATCAGATTATAATTTTTCAACCAGAATATTTAAAAGGAGTCAAATAACATTTAACAAGATAAAATAGGTTGACAACAACAAAAAAACAAGATAAAATATACTATGATTATTAGTTATGTTTCTGAAAAATAAATATCATTATTATGATAAAATCAATAGACATGAGACAATAGAAGATCATATCATATTAAAAAATTTCAACCAGAATATTTAAAAGAAGTCAAATAACATTTAACAAGATAAAATAGGTTGACAACAAAAAAACAAGATAAATTGTCAATGATTTCACCATCTATCCAACAATTAACTGTTTTAAAATAAGATTTACTTTTTCAGATATATAAAAATATGAATTATTTTCTCTAGTAGCCAATTTTATATATAATACTAGACTGAATTAAAGTAACTTATAACAATTGAAGGTTACAACATTTTTATTGAAATATCCGCGGACAATATGGAAACCTATTTATTTCCCCCATCATGTTAATGTCTTGATGTGTATTTTGTCATTACAAACTACATAGTGCAGATAATAATAACGTTGTATATGACCTTTGATTGCGAAGCTTCTATCATATGGATACGAGTAGATAAAGATAGGATCAGAAAGCAATAAAGAAGAATGAGAAACGAATATTTGAGGGGAAACAGGACAAAAGAATATACTTCTGCTGAAATGGAGATTCACCTAAATACTAAATACTATAGGCCATGCAATGCAACCAAACAAATCAGTGGTCAAGCACACTCAATTATATGCCATCTCTTCTTTTATACGACGAAGACCCTTTAGCATCTTCACAAGTTAAAGATATTTTCTTACACTATTGGCTAATTCTAATTTGTTTTCCCTTCATAGATGTATACTTAAGCTTTACAATAAAAACACAAGCCTGTTCTGCATGTAATTCTTAATCCCTCCTTAAAAAATGTTTTAAGAGTGTTCAAAAAGATAATTTTAAGATTTTCATGAGTTTTTACTAATTAATTATGATAAATTATTTTCAGGAATCAATTGAATTATCAATGGCAAAATTACTAAATATATACAGAAAATGGTGTATGAAATCAATTGGATATATATTTTTCAAATGTGCAACAATCTAAAAATATATTTGGAAACCAGAGACGTGTATTCAATTTGGTTGACGTATATTTAATCATATATATTTCATCATTATACAAACAAAATATCTAGTGTCAAATACTAAAATCTTTCTTTTCTTTTTGGATCACATGCTTATCATGAAAAAACATTATCTAACTAACTCAAATTCCTTTTAAGCTCTTTAACCGTGATTATAACTCTGAATTATTAGACAGATTCCCTTCAGATAATCCCAATATTATATTTATATGGAAGAAAAGCAAAAAAAAAAATGTGACTAAGGATAATGGATATGACATTCGAAGGACAAAAACCAATTATTATTTAAATCACAATGTACCAACCAATAAGAACGAAGTGACGCACACTAAACGACAAAAATCTCAACAATATAAACCCCAAGTGCCTCGTCTTTCTAACATTTCATAAACCTTGAAAACATCATACACTAAACCAACCCAAAAAAAACACAGTTCTTGTTTCATTAGACTCTTTGTTCTAAAACCATGCAAATGAATCCAAACCCAACACTCCCTCCAGGATTTCGATTTCATCCTACCGACGAAGAGCTCATCGTTTACTATCTCAAAAACCAAACCATGTCCAGACCATGCCCTGTCTCGATCATACCAGAAGTCGATATCTACAAGTTCGACCCATGGCAGTTACCCGGTTCGACCCGGTTATTCATTTCTCAAATACAAATGTTAATATTTATTGCACTGTCGTAGATGTTAACTTGAATTTTTTTGTTGTAAACAGAGAAAACAGAGTTTGGAGAAAATGAGTGGTACTTCTTCAGCCCGAGAGACCGAAAGTACCCAAACGGAGTCAGACCAAACCGGGCAGCTGTTTCCGGTTATTGGAAAGCGACCGGTACAGACAAAGCTATTCATAGTGGTTCGAGTAACGTAGGGGTCAAGAAAGCTCTTGTTTTCTACAAAGGCCGACCTCCCAAAGGGATCAAAACTGATTGGATCATGCATGAGTACCGTCTCAACGATTCACGTAAAGCATCAACCAAACGTAACGGTTCGATGAGGGTAAGTAGAGAAAATAAAATCATATGTTTATAACTTTATATTATTATAAGATAATTTGTTAAATGTTTTATTATGTTTTTGTGCAGTTGGATGATTGGGTACTATGTAGGATATACAAGAAGAGATTAGGAGCAGCGAAGCTTCTAGATGAGAAAGAGGGTTACATGGACGAAGTGCAAATCAATGAGACGTTAACTGTTGTTACGAACGAAGCAGAGAGAAGAGATGAGAATGAGATAACGATGATGACGTCGACGAAGCTTCCTAGAACGTGTTCACTTGCTCATTTGCTAGAAATGGATTATATGGGACCCATCTCACACATTTTAACACCGTTCGATCTTCATAGTCCTGATCCGAACATTGTGAACGAGACGGGTTGGTTCGGTGATCTTCAGATTAACCAAGACGAGTTCTTGAACCATCATCGACAGGCTAGTATGTTTCAGTTTTAGAGACGGATTGGTAAAAAAGAAGATTGTAAAATATTCAACTAGTAAAGAACCAAATGTGATTCTTTATATTTTCTTGCATATGAATGTGAAACGAAAAAAGATATGTTTAATTTAATATTAAGTTGCTTCAACATGTTCAAACGGAGTCATGGAGTTTATTTACGTTATACTAACCAATAAACAAATAAACTTTTTGTACTATACGGTTTTTAAAAAAATAGAGATTGAGATGACGTTAAGATGGGATGAAAAAGTCGATGGCGTGTGGTGGAAGGAAGCCACACCAGATGCAATGCATTAGGGTGCTTATCTTTGTCGTTTATTTAGATAACGAATGTTACTTACTTGTCATCATCGTACTTTAAACCTCATTTTGATTCGGTCTACGCAGACTCAAAACATAATAGAACCTCGAAAGGAACTTATCATAAATGAGATAAGAAAATGTGGGCCTTTCATGCTAATTTGAGTTTTGACCGGTTTACGAAAACCAAGAGGACCAAACTGGTTTTAGAAAGAACACACACTAAAGAAGTGAAGTATTTCTATATAGAGGGCAATTAAAAAGTTTGTTAGCTAAATGGTAGATTGCTCACATGCTTTGGCTGATCACCAAACAAACCAAATAGAGATATAAAAACTCTATGAATCTTTAGTTTTTAACTTTCAGATTCAACAAATATGTCTATGTGGATCGTTCTAGCTTGCATGGTGACATCATGGATCTTCTTGCATCGATGGGAACAGAGGAACAAGAGAGGCCCCAAGACATGGCCTTTGGTCGGAGCAGCCATCGAGCAGTTGACTAACTTTGACCGAATGCACGACTGGATCGTTGAGTATCTTTACGACTCAAGAACCGTAGTGGTTCCCATGCCCTTCACCACTTACACATACATAGCAGATCCCATTAACGTTGAACATGTCCTCAAAACCAATTTCTCAAACTACCCAAAAGTGAGAAACAAACTCTTTCTCCAATGTCATAACTAGTGTTGTCATTTTCATCTATGGTTGTTTTGTGTAATAAGGGAGAGACGTACCACTCGTATATGGAAGTTTTGTTGGGAGATGGGATCTTCAATTCAGATGGTGAGCTCTGGAGGAAGCAGAGGAAAACCGCTAGTTTCGAGTTTGCTTCCAAGAATCTCAGAGACTTCAGTACTGTAGTGTTTAAAGAGTATAGCCTTAAGCTCTTCTCCATCCTTTGTCAAGCTTCTTTCAAAGACCAAGAAGTAGACATGCAGGTAACAGTCCACCAGTCACATCCAAACCGGATTTGAGATTTATAGGACTATAAACAATTTTAAGTTAATCTTAAATAAAAAATCAACAATAGACATGGGCGTTTAGGGATCTCATCGGTTTCGGTTTGGTTGGTTCCGATTTTCGGTATCATGCTTATAAGTCCCGTTTATCAGGTCGGATTCAGTTCTTTTTTATTTGGTTTGGATCGGATTGTAATCAATGTCTGAAATCGTTTGAAATTATATTTTTAAACCTGAAAATTTGACAACTTTTTTGTTCAAAATATATAAATTATTTAGGTCAAGACGAATATTTCGTCTTGGCTATGTGCCATGAACCCGACCCTAGTCATATATAAGAACATGCCATATGTTCTGTTCTTTTATATCATTTTTCTTGATATTTTTGGCTGCAGGAATTGTTGATGAGAATGACTCTAGACTCCATATGTAAAGTGGGATTTGGTGTGGAGATAGGGACATTAGCTCCAGATTTACCAGAGAATCGCTTCGCCAAGGCTTTCGATACCGCTAATATAATAGTAACACTTCGTTTCATCGACCCTCTTTGGAAGTTGAAGAAGTTCTTTAACGTAGGCTCTGAGGCATTACTTGGCAAGAGCATAAAAGTCGTCGATGATTTCACCTATTCAATGATCAGAAAAAGGAAAGCAGAGATATTAGAGGCACAAAAATCTCCTTCCAACAACATTAAGGTAAATAAAATGTTAAACTCAAATGTATATATATGTATGCACTTGTCACATAGTAACATTTATTCTCAAAATCTTCTAGATGAAGCATGATATACTCTCGAGGTTCATTGAGATCAGCGACGATCCTGATAGTAAATCAACTGAGAAGAGCCTAAGAGACATTGTCCTTAACTTTGTTATTGCTGGAAGAGATACCACAGCAACAACTCTCACTTGGGCTATATACATGATAATGATGCATGAACATGTCGCTGAGAAGCTTTGCTCAGAGCTACAAGAACTCGAAAGAGAAAAAGCAGAAGAGACTAGCACACCGTTGTGTCATTACGATACAGAGGATTACAAGTCCTTCAACGAGAGGGTAACACAATTTGCAGGAATGTTAAGTTATGAATCCTTAGGAAAGCTACACTACTTGCACGCAGTGGTAACAGAAACACTTCGTCTCTACCCTGCGGTTCCTCAGGTATATATGCACCACCATTAATCCATAAGTTTTTTGGAAAACAAGTGAGACTTACAAGTTAAACTATTGTAGGATCCAAAAGGAGTGTTAGAAGATGATATATTACCTAATGGGACAAAAGTAAAAGCAGGAGGGATGGTAACATATGTTCCTTACTCAATGGGTCGCATGGAATACAACTGGGGATCAGATGCAGCCACGTTTAAACCCGAGAGATGGCTTAAAGATGGAGTCTTTCAGAACGCTTCACCATTCAAGTTCACAGCATTTCAGGTATAGTCAAGAGAATATAAAACATACATACAAATGTATTATTACAAGATGTAATCAAATATGAGTGATGCAGGCTGGACCAAGGATATGCTTGGGAAAGGATTCAGCTTATCTACAAATGAAGATGGCAATGGCAATTCTTTGCAGATTCTATAAGTTTCATATGGTGCCAAACCATCCTGTCAAGTATCGGATGATGACCATCTTATCTATGGCGCATGGTTTGAAAGTCACTGTATCCAGACGTTCATAGATCAAAACTGAAAGAGAGAACAATAAAGAGAAAGTTTAATACAGTGTGGAATGATACAAGAAGATAAAATATACAAATCTTTATTAACATTTGTTATTAAACTATCAAAGAAGATCAACTATCCAAGTGAATATATAATTTTAAGTTTCATGTTCTAAAAAACTTTGTGAGTAGATAACTTATTTTCAATAAAAATCTTAATTTATGGTCTCTTAATTTAAAGTTACTAATAAATTAACTATTTTTTGGTTATCCATAAGATTATGAAAAAAAATATTCCAAAAACTTATTTATCTATATCAAATTGAACAACATCATTTGAAATTATCATGCCAAGGTCAAACTATAAGGTAAATAGTTTAATAAAACAACTATGTACCAAATTTAATTTTTTTTTTATGTAAGTATTGAGTTAGATGTCGGGAGCTTGTAGTGCAATGGTCTATGTACCATGCCATTCTTCCTGACACCAGAGACTCGATTCCCGCCTCTTTCGGTGAGGCTAGTGGGCCAACTGGGCCGGCCCGTTGTGGCCCAGTAGACAAAAAAAAAGTATTGAGTTAGATCAGATATATATTGAAACCAAATATGTATATAATATATATCACTTCCATATCGGTCAACAATAATGATTATTGTAGATGTCAAAAAGAAAAAGAAAATGATAATTGTAATATTGAATCTTGATATGATCGGAATATTCGGCCCATGAAGGCCCAAACCGATTCGGAGAGAATAAAATGCTGCGTTAAGTTGAGGCATCATCATCGTCATCGTGGAACGTGGAAGCTCACATACTAAACAAGATCCGATCTAACCCGGTTCTCGTCGGAATCTCTTCACGGTTAACCGGAACCGATCCCCATCCACCTTTCGGTAATCTCTTTCCGATCGAACTTTTTTTTCTCTGTTTGATCATGCGCGTTTGGCTGCTCATGTGTCGCGTATGGTTGTGAACGATTGTCAATGGAAAAACTTCAAGTGTGATTTAGTGTTGGTATCACGATCTTCATAGATAAGGGTTCGTATCTGAAAAAAAAGGAGTGGACTTTTTAAAAAAAAAATATTATTTCTAATCAGTATTAGTGTTTTGAGTTTTGTAGTGAAAATGATATTATGTGTTTGTGTTCTGAACTGGAATGTTTCCTGTAGTAAAGACCTAACTATATCTTGTAATCAAGTTATGGAAGACGTCAAGGGAAAGGAGCTTGTTGATGATACTACTACTCCTGTTGAACAAAGTGATAACAAGAAGGTTTCAGATGAAGCTGAGATTCATAAACAGCCATCATCTGAGTCCGAGGTATAACCACTTTGAGATCATAGTTATGATCCTTCTTATTCTCTGTATTGTTGTTCATCACTGTTGGGATTACTGTAGGAAAATGCGATCAAGAAAAAGTATGGAGGGTTGTTGCCAAAGAAGATTCCTTTGATATCCAAGGTTAGCTTTGTTTTCACCATTAACTATATATTTTGATCCATTAGAGAAAAGCTAATTCAGATGTGTTTCCATGTTTCATTCAAGGATCATGAGCGCGCGTTTTTCGACTCTGCTGATTGGGCATTAGGCAAGGTGATTCTTGCTTACTAACTTGTGACTATCCTTCCTGCTACTAGTATCTTTCTGTGTTGTGTGCAATTTATTAAACAGCTCTTAAAGTATGTAATGCACAGCAAAAAAAGATGAAGAAAGCTAATAACTTGAATTACCATTTTTTCAGCAAAAAGGACAAAAGCCAAAAGGGCCTTTGGAAGCTCTCCGACCAAAACTGCAGGTAAAAGTTGAAAGCTTGGTATTTTTTTTTTCTGTGTATTCTCCACTTGTTCTTTTTTTTTTTTCTTCCACGAACACCATCTATTAAGTTATATTAGTTTGGTTACAAACGGTTCCGAAACCCGCATTTACCAGCAAGTCATAACTTATATTGGAGAAAATTAAAGAGGGTATTCTCCACTTGTTTCTTTGTTTGTCATAATATCTATCTGTTCATACTACAGCCAACCCCGCACCAACAACCAAGAGCAAGACGGATGGCTTTGTCTTCAGGTGACAACTCTGAAGGTTTTCTTGTTTACTTGATTCCATTTTGACATGTATCAACTCAACTCATTCAATGTGTCTTGTGAAATTCAGACGCTGAGGCTGACAACAACGAACCTCTCGATGACCAAGCTAGCGCATCAGCTGTTGACAGCGCCAAGGATGATGGAGGCATCGATGGTGACGCCAAAGACAACATCAAGTCATGAACAAACATATATGAGCAACATCACAAGAAGTCAATTTACAGAAGAATAAGCGACCAGGTTTGCTTTGCGACGGTTGTATTATCGAGTTCTCTCTTTACATTATTATATCCATACTTGGGAATCAGCAAATCTGTAACACCATACAAACCTAGTTGTTGTTTGAAACGTCTATCAGATGGTTTGCTTTTAATGATTCATCAAATACCCTCTTTAAGTAAAACTTCTATTACTCATTTGAACACCAATCTTGGCATCTTAATCAAGTAAGGAGAGGGTCCTATTGAGTTATGACAAAAGCTGATATGACATCTTACTCAATCAAGGGTGAAAAGTGACGGAAATAGAAAGTCAATTCCAACTCGAAGAATTAGATAAACATAACGCTATTTCCTTCTTGACTTGACCTTTCTAAAAGTATGTAACTGTGGGACATTCCCACCATTAAAATGGAGCTTATAAAGCATACGTCTCTTCTTCACAGTGTTTTGTGTCAAAGATGCATTTCGTGTAGCACCGACCAAATGTCGATCTTACTATTATGTAAGTTTTTTTTAAAATGTGAACGTGGCATAATAAGTTATTGAGAGGTTGCCAGCTAAATGTTTACTTGGCATTTTACTATTAGTATCAAAACTTTTTCTCAAGTGAATGTGACTGACGTGTTACTACCAAATTTATACAAGTTTTTTTACGGTGGGGAGTGAGTAGTTTTGCAAAGCTATGAAGAATGAGAAGTGATGTTATCATTTTTACTCTGTGCTGGTGATCGGCTCCTCTCCTGCAAACATTCTGGTAAGGTTCTTCTCTCTGCCATGCAACCAATTTAAGAATATTCAATGCCTCTCCAGCATTGTTTACTTAGTTCCTCTTGGAGAGTCTAGAGACGAAGAGATCATTGTTCCTGCAGCTCTTACAATATGATGTTGTTTTAGCAGGTTTTGTTGTTTGGACACGGCTAAGTACATCAAATTTATTGCAGCAAAATGGTAATGACACACCTGAATAATCTCTCATATGATATGGAAAGATAAAAGAAAAGTTTCCATGGTTTTTTTTCAGGCAAAACATTCTGCTGGTGATGACGATGATGTAAATTGGAATACAGATGATGAAATTGATAACTTCCAGTCGTCTCCTGTAAATTATATAATCCAAAGTCTCAGTTCAACCAGCTTGTTACTCTTTAACTTGTTCGATGCTAAAACATGAATATTCTAATGTGTGTTTTTGTGTATGACATTAGAGAAACGTAGTTCATATGGATGAGACGGTTGCTAAGTTTATTGAGATGGGATTCTCCATCGAAATGATCCGTAGAGCGGTTGAAGAAACCGGTGGTGAGAATCCAGAACCTATGATGATTCTTGAAACTCTCTTCAAGATTTCTGTGAGTTTCTTTTTTATGTTCTTTGTAATTTTTCTCTCTCTTGTGGTCACAGTCTGATGATATGTAAGTTTTACTCCATTGTATGTTTTTTTTTTTTTTGTGTAGACAAGTTCAGAAGCTAGTTCATCTAAATCTAAGGTCATAGATGAGCTTATTGGTATGGGGTTTTCCGAGGAATTAGTGATCAAATCTGTACAAGAACATGGTAACGACACATCTCTCACTCTCTTTTTTCCAAGGAAGTGGGAAACTTCAGTGTGATATCTTGAAACTGTCTTTTTGATAATATGTAGGAGAAGAAAATATAGAGGAGATAACAAATGCACTTCTGAGTTATGCAGTAAGTAGATACTCTGATTATTTATTGTATCTTTGAATGCACTTAATGTCTCACATATTGAAACCTTGTTAATGTTTCATAGGAGGCAGAGAAAATGCATGATACAGAGAATGAGGACATCAACAATAACTACTTATCTGATGATAGTGATGAGGCCAATCTTTTCTCAGGTCTATCATCCTCAGATGAAGAGGTATATACTGCTCTACATTGCGTTTATTATCTTACATTTGTAGATGTAGACTGTATAACATTGTCTTCTTTTTCTGTTTTGGAAAATAACAGAATGAGTTAAACTCTTTTCATGAAGATAGTAGATTGCAAGATATGATCAAAATGGGCTATCCAAGGGAAGAGGCTTCTATAGCTTTAGAGAGATGTGGTAACCTCTCAACTAGTTTATTTCTCTGATACTTAACAGAATTTTTCTTTTTCTTTTTCTTTTTATACATTTAGACTTGTATTTCTCTCTTAGATGCAATCAGTGTCCTTGCAACTTATTCATGTTTCTTAAACTTTTCAGGAGAAATTGCTAGTTTGGCAGATGTTGTTGACTTCATTTTTGCTGCTCAAATGGCACGTCAATTAGATGAGTTTTGGGCAGCTCCTGATGAACACGAGGTAATAAGTTTAAGTCCTCTTGAAGAACCTAAGGCACTCATCAAGTTATGTTTCTTTAACGATGGCTAATATGTGGTTTGTAAGCAGCCAAGAAATAATAAGCCACCTCCAAGAAGGAGAAAGCTGAACACTGCCATGGCCAGTGATGACGAGCTCATCCATCTACCAAATCCAATGATTGGGTTTGGTGTACCAAAGGAGCCTGGACTTATGACAGAGAGGCCAGTCCCAGTCCCTAATATTGCTCGTGGTCCACCCTACTTCTACTACGAGAATGTTGCAATGACACCCAAAGGTGTATGGGCCAAGATGTCTAGTCATCTGTATGACATCAAACCTGAGTTTGTGGACTCATTGTACTTTTGTGCTGCTGCAAGAAAAAGAGGTTACATTCACAACCTTCCAATCAAGAACAGGTTTGAGATACAACCCACACCACATTATACCATACAAGAAGAGTTTCCTTTGACCAAGAAATGGTGGCCTGCTTGGGATAAAAGAACGAAGCTGAACTGTGTGTTGACTTGCATCGCCAGTTCTCAGCTCACAAACAGAATACGCATGCGTCTTGAAAAACATGAAGGGGATCCACATGTGCAGAAAGATGTGGTCGACCAGTGCAAAAAATGGAACCTGGTTTGGGTAGGTAAGAACAAAGCTGCCCCTCTCGAACCTTACGAGATGGAAAGGCTTCTTGGTTTCCCAAATAATCATACTCGTGGTATAAGCAGAAAGGATCGTTACAAATCTCTAGGCAACTCATTTCAGGTACTAAGGCTCTTGTCAGTTCAGGTTTGGTTATAATTACAAAGTCTCTTGGTCTAAACTTATTGTTTTTGTCCTTTAGGTTGATACTGTTGCCTATCACTTGTCTGTCCTTAAACCTTTGTACCCAAAAGGCATAAACATCTTGTCACTCTTCACTGGCATAGGAGGTGGAGAAGTGGCACTTCACCGTCTCCAAATACCGATGAAGCTAGTTGTGTCTGTTGAGATTTTAGAAGTGAACAGGAACATATTCAGGAGTTTTTGGGAGCAGACAAATCAAAGGGGCGTTCTGATAGAGTTTAGAGATGTTGAAGAGCTAGATGACCAAAAGATAGAGGGACTTATGGACCAGTATGGAGGGTTTGACCTTGTTATAGGTGGTAGCCCTTGTAACAATCTAGCTGGAGCTAATAGGGTTAGTAGGAGTGGGCTTGAAGGAGACCAGTCAGCACTGTTCTATGACTACTGCCGGATTCTAGAGGCTGTGCGGTGCAAAGCTTCAAGAATGAGGAGATAAAGAGTGTATCTCTTGTATAGATCACTTTTTTTGCATGAGTTGCGTTCAAACTTGTATGTTGCAGCTTCTTTTTGTAACAACCATAATAGACTACGTAAACAGAATCAAACCATACTAATTTTAAGGTCAATTATAGTTATGACAAAAGCAATGACGTCTTACTCAAACAGAACAAGGCTTCAAAATGTCGGAACTAGGAAAGTCAACTCCAATACTTTCTCTTAACCAATAGCGTCAACATGAAGACGTCTTTTTGTTTGTTTTTCCTTCTCTTTTCGCCAACTCCTCTTTCTTTGTTGTTTCCTTATTGACTTGACCTTTCTCAAAGTATGTAACTTTGTTCCTACCATTAAGTGTAGCTTAAAAAGACCATGCTCCTTCTCAGACCCTGAAGACTCATCTTACTTTAGGTTCCTCCTCTAACTCTTCCTTCTACTGATACTACACAGCTTCTTCACAATGCTTTTTGTTCAAAGGTACGAATGTAATCTATATTTTTTCTCACATCATTTAGCATATGATATATGTTTATCTTAAAGTTCACAGAACATATTCAATATAAAGAATATTTCTTGTAGCTACCATGAAATAACTTATGGAAAGTTTCTGTAGATCCCAAATAGAATAGCAGAAGACATAGATATAAAACTAACTGTAATCTAATTACATCTGGACGTTGAGTTCTTGATCTGAGTGAGTTCTTCAACAGAAGTGATATAGTGTTAAGAGTTTGGTATTGTACATTCAGAATAGTTAAGTTCTTGATCTGAGTGAGTTCTTGTAAAGAAGTGATCTAGTGTTGAAGAGTTTGATATGTACATTCAGGATGTTCCAGGAGCACATTATCCGCAGAGGCCGGAGGTATATTAGAAGGCTTAACTCTTGGCTTTTGAACTCAACGATGCAGCCTTATTGGGCTGAGGTCTGTCTGCTTACTAGCTGAGTTTTGCATCATAAGAATCACACAGATTTGATTTGTTCCTCTGTTTTTTTTTTCTTTGGTAAAGATTGAAAACTTCAAGAATAAGGTGTTTGATAAACTGACTGCAAAAGATGAGAAGGTGTTGGAGATTGGTATTGGGACAGGTCCTAATATGAGATACTATGCAGCTCGTAATGTGAATGTAACTCTTCTTGGCTTGGATCCAAATCCCAAAATAAAAAAGTATGCATGCAAAGCCGCTGTGAGATCAGGATTGAATCCCAAAAACTTCAGATTCATGCAAGGAGTAAGTATTGGTCAACTATCTGTCTGCATCATACACTCCTCTGTTTATTTTTTTTCATAATCATCTGACATCTGATGTTACTTTCTCTGATTCTGTCACTAGGTAGGAGAGGCTATACCATTAGAAGATGGTTCAGTGGATGCAGTAGTTGCAACACTTGTTCTATGTACTGTCTCTGATGTCACTCAAACACTCAATGGTAACTCTTTCTTCCTACTAATAAAACCAGCACTGCTGATTTTATCTACACAAACACATAAACTAAACATTCTCCAGTACTTTTGATGGTACTTTAAGAAATCAAGCGAGTGCTGAGACCAGGAGGGAGTTTCATCTTCTTAGAACATGTTGCAGCAGAAGGTACCTAACTATGTGCACATATATAATTGCAGAAAGAAAAATAAAACTAAATATTGTTTTTTGGGTTGCAGATGGATCTCTCTTCAGGCTTTTGCAGAAACTGTTGGATCCATTGCAGAAGATATTGGCAGATGGATGCCACTTGACAAGAAACACGAGAGAGTGCATCTTGGAAGCTGGTTTCAGCAGTGGTGTCGAAATAGAGACGATGTCTATGTATAGTTTCCCATGGATAACAAGACCTCATATCTATGGAACAGCTTACAAGTAAAACTATATATCAAGTATCAGCTCTGTTTCAAATGCATACAACATTGGTTATTGGTTGATGTTGTTTCATTACAAAAAGAGGGAAAATGCCAATTTCTATGATAATCTTTTAGTATAAGATAACAAGTCATCAATGTAGAACATTAGTGGCATAAAAAGGCTGGTTCATTGTGGCTCTTTTGGTACAAAATAAAATCTGAATTTTCAAAAAGTTGTTTCCGAGCGAGATCTAGGACTCAAACTCCCACGGTCTAGAGAAAACAATAAAGAACAGAGAACTGATAAATAATGGTTATTTGGCAATGTAGATGTGAGCATATCCATATATGCCTGAGCACAAACATAAGACATTTACCTTGTAATTATTTATTAGTACTGTCACATCCGATAATTACCAAACCAAATAAAATATTCTATATTTTGATAATATTATTTTAAATTTCAATTAACATTTATTTATATTTTTAATAATATAAAATTTTAGTTTTAAACAATATTTTATAAAAATAAAATTAGAAAACTTTAATAAACAAACATAAAATGTGATAAAATAATTATCTTTCACCTACAAAAATAAGTTATTAAACTATTAAAATTATAAGTTAAATAATATATATTTTTGGTGTGTAGTTTAATGTTATGGTTGAAAATAAAATATAAAGTAAGACATCAAAATAAAATTTGGTATTATTTCAACAGTAAATTTGATGTTATAGTTGAAGTTGTCTTTCTTAATAAAATCAAGTAGAGCAATATAAAGAACAAACTATTAACAATCATATATTTATGATTTTTAATAGTAAAATAAGTATATGATTTATAAAAAGAATAATAAAACAAATAGTGAAATATGTTAAAGTTAATGTTATTTAGAGTTTGATTAGTTGGTGTTGTACCTTTAGTTTTTTACTTTAGAGTTTAGGATATAGATATTTTGTCTGTAACTTTAATTTCTTTATTGTGATTTATTTTTAAAGATATTCAAAACACTAAATAAAATATTTAGAAAATTGATTTCAAGAACTAATTTATTTATTTTCTAATTTTTCGATCGGACAAGAAAAATAAAGAACATAAGTAACCTAAATGATTTATACTAAAAATAAAAGATAAATAATCTACACGCTATATTTAAAATAGAATATAACTTTATTCTTTTTTTATTTGTTGAATATAATTTCATTCAACAAATCACGTTAACTTTATTAAAAAATAGTCAACTACAACGCAATTTTAACTGAGTTTTATATAAAAAAAGTTCAATAAAAAGAGTTATAAAAATAAGAAAACTAACCAAGAATATACACATAACATAAAATCACTCTTTAAACTAAAAACAAATTTTAACAAAAGCATAATGGAACAAACGACGGCATGAAGTGAGGATTAACATCTAATAAGATAAGAACAAATAAAATATGTTGGGATATATGAAAGTTGATAAATTAGTGATAAATTAAATACCTATCTAATTTCAGCTATTCGCAGCACAGTAAAGATAGCTATAAGTGTTATAATTAGTTACATATGTTATTCTTTGTTAGTTCTCGTCAACAAAAAAAAAATAGACAATAAGTGCTTCTCAAGTGTAATGCACTAGTACACCAATGGCACTACCTTATAAATTTGTTAATTAATAGTGGGAAGTTTTAACTTAATATTTCTAGATCTTTTGGAAATGCGTAATTGACACATTACACTCACAAATATTGAATATACCCGATTAAAGATGCTTTACTAAAGCACCCTATTTTGTTGCTGTTCACGCTCCATTTCGGAAACACGAGAGAGTGCATCTTGGAAGCTAGCTTACAAGTAAAACTATTTATCACGATTCACGTATCAGCTCTATTGAGTTGCTTACACCAGTGATTAGTGTGCGATAGACAGATTTTGAACTCTGAGGAAGTTATAGAACGATTTATCACGTATCAACTCCATTAATGTTGTTTCATTAAAAAATAAAGGAAAATGCCTTAAGCAATTTCATCAGTGAAAAGCATTAGTGAAAGGATAAAGGGTTTGTCCTTTTGTGCCTCTTTTTGGTACAAGATATTATTTTCTACATCGGAATTTCTAAAAATTGATTTCCGAGCGAGACTTTTTGTCTAGGACTCAAAACTCCCACGGTCTAGAAAAAAAAGAACAATAAAGAACACACAACTGATGAATAATGAATGAGTCTATCTATATAAGTTTGCGCACAAACAAATGTTACCTAGGAATAGTTTACATAAAATGGGAACTAGTTTGAGCCTAACGTGACTTCTGTACAACCCATGAACCGTAAGTCCGTGCCCAGATCCAAGGATCCCCAAAGAAATATTGCATGAATAGATATCAGATCTGACCGAACTTAGTGATAGATACACCAAGACGTAAGTACACTTAAACACACTTTTAAAGTTTATAATCACTTTTAATTTGTAGCACACTTTGTCAATAAGAAAAGACAAAGTTTCCTAACTAAACCATCTAGTAGATTTACTTTAACCTAACAAAATTATCCAATTCTTTTTTCTTGTTTTGTTCATTCTGTTATTCTACATTTTTCCTTTTTTCTAATCATTTTCGAAATCTTAAATATTATGAACTTCTCTTCTGAACTGGTCAGAATTTTATACCGTAAAAGAAAACATGAATCTCTTGCTTATTATTACCCTCAATGCTCCAATGTCACTCCCTTCGGTCTATTTTACTACGTCACTTATGACCCTCTTGACGCTGTTGGTGAACATAAAACAATTGTTTTTTTTTTTGTTTAATTAGGTGTTGGGCTTGCGCCCACCACCTAGGCCCGATGCCAGCTTTTATCTGTACATTTTATGGTCTTGGACACACCTCTCCAATTTATGGCCTACTAGGTGTTTTCCTGCACCAAGTGCAGAAATAAAATTTTTTAAATTTAAATTTAAAAATATTTTTTTATAGTTTATAAATTTTATTATTTTGTTACAATATTTAATTTTACATGTTCATTTAATTATATACAAAATAAAATATAATTTTTATTTAATAATACATTTGTATATATTTAAAATTATAATTTTGGAAATATTTTTTATCTCTTTATTTTGGTCAAAATATATTAAATCAAATTCTATAAAATTAAGAGAAATTGTTTTTAGTTATATAATTTTCAAAACGCCAAACTAATATTATTTTTAAAATTTATAAAACTAATGTAACTGGAATTTGAGATAAATAAATAAAATAACATAAATTTTGAAAAATTATTTTAGTCATAAAATTATATAATTACTCTATGCTCGATAGTTTTATCGTCTAATGTGTAACATCCCATTTATGTGACCAAATCTGAATCTCGCCAAAGAAGTACCATTAGGCTATCACGCCTTGGGTAACATAAAACAATTGTTGTTAGGTTAGTAGTTGCTTAAATTTAACGATCTTTTCTCAGCGACAAAAGACGATGAAGAAAGAAGTAATCTTGATGAGATTTACATTGAACCAGTTTACAAGATTTTTTCTGCACAAACTCGTCCTCCACAAAAACTTGTTCCAACAAAATCATTCACAACAGTATGTACGTATGACCCATCAACAAAAACTTCTCCACATTCAACTAATTCATATTTTTAACGTTTTCCATAAAATTATCTTAATATTTTCAAAGTACAAAAATCATAAACAACACATCTATCTTATAAAGATTCCAAAAAACTTGCTTACTTTGTTAATGTGTCATTATTAATTCATTCTGTAGAATTACTACATAACCCTTCATGAATATATAACCACACGAACTCATTCATCGATAACTTATCTATCAAAAACATATTCATCAAGAGGGTATTCACAAAAACACACATCAATCCCGCAATTGTCTGCTCCAAACTTATCCACAAAATTAAAGCATATCTAACAAATACGTGTTTATACCCGTTTATTGTCTGGTTACACAAATGTGTGATATTTATATGTATATGCACATATGATTAAGGGCATATTTAATATTGCAAAGTTCAGAATATGGGCATATTCACTTGATCGACCTGATACAATAATGTATATCAAATTCATGTAAGTCGCTATCTATATCCACTAAAAAGTTATCAACAAAACACTAATTCAGCAGAGTTTTGTCCACCATAAATATATACATCCTTCATTTTTCCAGTGAAACAGATATCCATTAAAAATTATGCCTCAAACTAAAATTTGAATATTAACAAAAGTATCAGAACAAAAAAAAATATTTATATAAATATCAAAACATTATATTTTATTTTATGCATAAATATTTTTATATCAATATATGAAAATAATAATAATAGAATATACTGTATTAGATATAAGAAAATAATAAATTAATGATTAATAAAATACTTATTTAATCTCAGTTGTTGGGTTTCTCTCATTTACGTACAATCCAACTGCCATTTCTTTTTGAAACTTTCCAACTGCCATTTTAGCCCACATATTTATAAATTAATCAATTCCACACAACACATAAAAAACTAACTACAACAACTATAATTAGTTACATTTGTATTATTTTCCATTAGTTTTGTCAATAAAAAGGTATTTATGTCACTGTTGACATAAAACCATTTTCAAAGTGCTTCATTTTTAAGTGCCTCTAGATGTTATGAAGAGTCAATAAGTACCTTACTACCTTTCGATGTAATGCACTCGTATACCAATACCTTATAAATCTGTTAATTTGTAAGAAATTCTTTTTACTTAATCTTTCTAGATCCTTTGGAAATGCGTAATTGACGCGACACATTACACTCACAAATACTGATTATACCCAAATAAAAATGCATGACAAAAACGGGATCTTTCCAACAATGTAATCTATCTTATTAAAACAAAAACATTTTATTATACTTAACATTTAGTCATGTGTTATATTACATAAATATTACTTGTAATTAATAAAAATGTTAAAACTTCATTAAGTTAATTACGAAAAAACATTATATTACTATATATGTTCCAAACAATACAATACTTAATTTTGTGATTAAACAATATAAAATATTAGGTCTCATTTTTAATAATTTTTATTATTTTATAAACTAAAATACTTAAATATTTATAAAGATATTTGGAAATAAATATTACTATTTTGCAGGTTTATATAATATATAATAATTTATTTAATATGAAACCAACTAAATTAATAAATTAGTTACTTTTGTTTTATAAATAAAAAATAAATTCATTTAAATTATATAATTTTCATATTATATTAAATACTATATTAATAAAATATTCATGTCAATATATTAATATCAAACAAATTTTATAATTTATTTTTTTAAAACATATATCACACAATTAATTAAATAAACAACAGAGTCATTAAAAATTATAACAAAAAATCTGAATAAACTAAAAATAAAATTAAGTAATATCTTATGTAATTTTATTAGTAACTATAAATAAAAATAATTTAATCATATTGTTTCAGATACGTTAAAATAAAAATGTTAAAAAATAGATTTTGTTAAAAAAAATTATGCATTTTAAAAATGTGGATCAGAATCTAATATTTATTATACACAAATAAAGATGCTTTACTAAGAAAATGTTGGAAAGAGGAATACAAAAAACGTTTTGCTTACAATGACATCTGAAAATCATATTGTAACTAGTAGCTGGCAGGTCCAATCCTTTTTGATTACATAGTGCAAAACACTCGAGGTCGCAATCCGGGCTTTATTTAATATCTGTACTAAAATTACTTATATACCAAACCAGCATAAAAACTAAACGCAACAAAAGAATAGTAAACGACTTAGAAATTCGTTTACGCTAAGGTAATGATAGTACTGCAAAATGCTTGTAGAGAAAAAAACGTGATACAAGCATTTGAGACATTACAATGGAGATTTGTTATTGTGACTAAGCAACCACTAAAAATAAGAAAGTATTATAATGATATAATGACTTTTTGTATTATAATGTGTAATATGATCATAAAAGATGAATGTGATATTGTTGCAACAATTGAAGAGCAATTTGGACACCCGACTATTGAAGTTGAGATGGTGGGTGATGATGATTCTCAATTTTAAAAAATCTTAACACGATGCATGCAAATCAGAGATCGAATTGTTTTAATTGAACACTTGTGGTCTGAGTATATTAATTCTGAGAATTAGTTCGATGTAGTGTATTTTTAATTAGTACGATATAATCTATTTTAAAATTAATACAATGTAATAAAAGTTTTATCTTTAAAATTTTACTCCCTCTGTTTTTTTATATTTGACGTTTTAAAGGAATTTTTTTGTTCCAAATTATTTGACGTTTTCAATTTTTTATGTAAAATTTAATAATAATTAATATTAGATGACCAATAATATTATAGCTCCTATTTGGTTATTGATTGAATTATTGTTAGATAAATAACTAATGATGTTTTTGTTTAGAAAATGAAACAAAATTAAATATTTCTTAATCTACGTGCAGGATCCTAAAACGTCAAATATAAAAAAAGGAAAGAATATTAATTATGATTTTATTTTAAAGTTATAATTATTAAATATAGTAATAAATAACTAATATTCTTAATTATTGTAAAATAAATTAATGATATAATAATGAAAACTAATGTAATATCATTAATCACATTAAAGTTAAGACAATGTTTTTATTTTTATCTCATAATACAGATAAAATCAATATTATTAATAAATTTAAATGTTATTAAATATAAATTTATCAATTTGTTATGTACTTTTCGTATCTATAGTATACATTTAAATTTAAATGATATTTCCATTAGATAAATTAATATATAAATATTTAAAACAAATAATTAATATGTGAATAAATATTTAAAAATAAAATTATACAAAAAATATAATATAAATGTTGAATAATAGTTAATTAATTACAAATAATTAAAATAAAACAAATATAATATTGTTTTAGTGTGAAATTTGCTGTTAAATAAAGTTTAATCTTAAAATATTAATTTTTTTTGTTCAAAATTTTGTAAATATTTTAACACCAAATTTATTGTTATCTTAGCATCAATTTTTTTTGTTATTGTTGGAGTTGCATGATTAATACCTATATTTTTTTATATTATCTTTCTCGATTTTCTTGGAAATGCATGATTGGTGTCACACATACCGATGCCCAGATAATACACATACGTGGCCCCTTCTGACATATACAAACACAGAAGATCTCTTTACAAAAAAGTAGTTTAGGACGAATAAAAAAACATTTTGCTGTGCAATGACATTAATCATATTGAAACTAGTGGTTGGCTTGTCCAATCTTTGGACATATTGTATTATACACAGATAATGATGCTTTTGACGACAAGCAAGACTATTGCCAGTGCCATGCTTAGTTCTCTAAAGACTTAAAACTATTTCCAATGCCTCTAAAATAGAGTTCTCTTAAATAAAAATAGAGTTCTCTTAAATAAAAATAGAGAAATGTTATTTTTATCTTTAAATATAGAAGTAAATAAAATATATTTTTATATTTTTCTCTGAAATAAAAGAACTCTATTATATAAACATATATAGAGTAAATCTACCTCTTTAAAAAAGATCACAATTTAAAGAAAAATATAAAAATATACATTAAAATGCTCTAAACAAAACAAAATATTCGTCACAATTTTTTTTGACTTAAGTATTCATTATAATGATTACGTTTTATGACACAAAAATAACACAAATAATTATATAAGTAATTTTATCCGACATATAAATATATACTGTAATTAAAAAAACTAGATATAACATTTTTGAAAACTATATGGTAAACTAGGTTACTAAAATATAAAAATTGAAAATTAACTATATATTTAAATTGGTTTAATAAATATGTGGTCAATTATTTGTTTAATGATTATGTTTAATTCATCGCTTGATTTGTAGAAGTCGTGGCTTTAGATTTGATGTAGAATATAAGGATGGTTGGTTGGAATGTATGAAATGACTTTAGTTTTAATTTTTATCTACAATCATATAAGTTATCATTCATGCTTTATGTAATTTTAAAAAATAAAGCTAAAAAATAAAATATGGATGTAGAAACTTTATTTTCTAAATATATATATATATATATATATTGTTTTTTTCTGTTGGTGTAAATGTTAAATATTATACGAATACTCTTTTTAAAAACATGATTGGTAAACTAAATTAACTCTAAAAAGAAAAGGAGATATGGAAAGTATTGAGAGCATTTATCAATAACTCTCAAACTGAAGAGTTGGAATTTTATAAGAGAATCAAACCAATAAAATAAACTGAATAAGTTATAAAGATTTAAAATAAACCTATAGGTAATTAAAAATAGAACAATCAAAAGAAACAAATTAATAACTCATGTAAATGGATGGAAAGTTTACGTAATACATCTACAGTTATAAATAAATCACAAACTTGATCCAAAAAAAAAATAATCACAAACATTTAAAAGAGAAATAACAGAAGCGGGATCCACAAACTTACAAATGACACGAGAATCATACTGAAGCGATCAATTTAAAAGAGAAATGATAGAGAGCCTAGGTCTTTGCCTCTTTAGGAACAACTCGGCCATGACGATTACAAATGACACGAGAATCATACTGAAGCGATCAATTGGCATATTGGTCCAATATTTTTTAAATGTCCTACATAATATTTTTAATGTCCACATAATATTTTTAACATATGTTTTTCTATATCATTTATCTAATATTACATAATACAATATGAACATACATTAAAATTTTATAAAATAAATTTACCTCATTAGTGATTTATATCAATCATATTAACTGTATAAAAGTATTAATCTAGTTTATTATGATTTTTTGACTAATTAATTATACATTATCATTCACTACATATTAAAATCTTCTTTTACTTTTATAAATATTTAAAATTATACACTATTTACAAAGGAAATACTTGCATAAAACCAAAAACATAAACAATTATAAATTAATATTACACCAAAAAAATATAAATCAATAACAAAGGGAATAAGACTTGCATATGACCAAAGACATAGAAAACTCAAAATGGCAGTAAACACCGATCAGTAACGAGACTCTATAGAATCGAAAGAGAAAGACTTGCATTAAACCAAATACAAAGAAATCAAAATTCCACTATTGTTTTTTTTTCTCTGGACAAAAATATTCCATTATTGTTTATAATGGAAAATTTGACTTAATGTGTTTCTGTCTTTGAAAAATACTTTATTTATGCCACGCGTCGTACTCGGAAATAAAGATGCTTTGAATAATTATTATGCACTAACAAAGATGCTTTGGAGAGACGGTTATAAAAAGGTTTTGCTGGACAATGAAGACATTAGAGAATCATACTGAAACAAGTAGTTTGAGAAATAGCAATGGCTATCCTGAACTTCACACCGTCGTCAATGCTCCCAGTGACCATAGATGCAGCTCGAAGAACAAGAGTTAGAGGTTCTGTAATAAAAATGCAGAAGAATCTCGATCCTCCTGCCTCACCTGGTTTCAGCTTATGTACGTGCGGAAGAAAGCATTTCCTAGGAGAAACTACGACGCCGTTTCTTCCAATCTCTCCTTCCTACGCTGCTCCATCCACTGCTCCTAACTCAACGGTTGCTCCTAGTGAACTTTGCTGCTAAATTATATATAGAAGAGGAACTCCTATTTATTTATCTAAATAATCTATATTTTCATTTATATCAGGAAGTCTTGAACCAGTTGCGTCCTCCAAAGCCTGATTGGTATTTTGAGCTCTATGGTTATTTTAGGAGTGCTGGGATGGAGAGATATGAGAAAGAGGTTAGTGACTTTATGATTTTGCATGCAATCTTTCATAGTTTCTTACGTTTCATTCTTCCTTCTTTTGTCAGATTGCTGTTTACAAGAGGAAACTCTTTGCAAATTTGGTGGGAAAAGCAGAAACTGTTTTGGAGATTGGTATTGGAGCTGGTCCCAACATCAAGTACTACAATAATATTCCAAACGTCTCTGTTCTTGGTGTCGATCCAAACCCTAAGATGGAAAGTCACGCACGTAAATCTGCTATAGAGGCAGGAGTAAAATCCGAAAACTTCAAGTTCATTCACGCGGTAATAGACTTATTTATATTCTGTTGTGAACAAACGTGAATCAAACAAGAAAAAAAAAAGTTAAAGTAAACGAAATTCCATTGAGGCAAATAATTTTGTTTTAATTATTTGTAAATATTTAAATTTGTATTTATAAGGCCTCAAAATTTAGTATATTTTTTTTTCTTTAGGAAAGTATAATTTTCTAATAATAAATGCTTCACAGGGGCCTAGTGTACTTGAATTGAATTCACTTCCATAATCAGAATATTCTTTAATTTTCTGCTTATGAAACATTATTCAGTTACATCCAGAACCAGCATATTCCCGATCTTACATTTTCCTGTTAAAACTAGGTCGCAGAAGCTATGCCACTAGAAGATGCATCAGTTGATGCGGTTGTGGGAAGTCTTGTGATGTGTTCTGTCTCGGATATCCCTCAAACACTCAAAGGTAATTGTTTAACTCCATTCAGATGTCTAAACTAAAGAAAACAAAAGCTCATCAAATAGTTTGGTACATGTACAGAGATAAAGCGGATACTAAAACCAGGAGGGCTTTACCTCTTCGTGGAACATGTTGCAGCAGAAGGTATCTTTTTCGACACATAAGGAATTCATCAAAATTCATTTAACCCATAAATGACATTAATCCAAAACGTTTTGTTTTGTCTTTTTTTTATTTGGTACTGAGCAGATGGAACATTACTGAGGATGGTGCAGAATGTGTTGGATCCATTACAACAAGTTGTAGCCGATGGATGTCATCTAACAAGGAACACAGAAGACTACCTCTTAGAAGCTGGGTTCAATGGTGGTGTAGATATCAACAAGGTCTCTCTTTCTGCCTTTTACCACTTAAGCCCTCATCTTTATGGAGTTGCTTATAATTAAACAAAGCAGCTCATCTTTGGACTGAGCACGACGGTTTCTTTCACGTTTGAAAATATCAACGTTTTCAACTCTGTTTCTATATCTCCTTTTATGATCTACGGGTTGTAACTGAATAATGTTTCAGAATAATGTAAAATTATCCGAATCTTCTACTAATCAAAAATGGTAATTATTAATTTTGAAATCTTCGAAAGAGACCTTGGACCGAACTATATCTTCATTTTCTTCACTCTTATTCCTTGTTTTGATTATGAATAATTGAGATTCCGAATATAACAGTGGCAAGCCTCCACTTGTCACCTTCTTCACTGGTCAATACATCGTTGTAACTTGTAAATGATATGTAAGTTCTTAATTACGTATTCAAATTCTTTTTCTTGTGGGAGAATTTATGTTTTTTTGCTTCAAGATAAACAAAAGAAAATATGTCCAGAAAAGTTGATAAGATGTGTTTTTAATGGTTTCTGACACAATTTTTATCGATTTAAAATATGTGTTTTATTAGTATTTTATTAAATCAAACTATGTTTTATAAGTATTTTATTTTTACAGAATCTTTTCGGATATTAAATCACTTTAGAAAAAAAAAAGAGTATGAATGCAAATATTAATCATGATCAACTAAGTATCATTTTAAAACTCAAGACTCGATTTATAATCTGTTTTCTAAACTATGAGTCTCCAATTAAAAACACCAGAAAAGCTTCTCCTTTAGCTAATTTGAGGTAATTGTCTTAAACCTCTTTAAATATTTATGTGGTGTAGTGGTTGGATTTTTATTAAATCAGCTTTCTATCTTAAGAAACTGCAAAGGCACTGAAAAATAAGAAAATTTTAGTTTCTCAAATTCCAAGATTGAATTCTAAGAATGTTTCTGGCATCTGAACTCGTTAAAGTTTTTGTATCCAGTTACTCTGAGTCGCCAACACTGTTTTTATCATACTTTTATACTCGTCATTAGTAAAACAAATTAGTGTATCCAGAGATAACTTAAATGTAACAAATGCCTTACATCTTCAAACTCTAATCCGTAGTTGTTAGTTCTACTGGTAAAACTTTTGTCTTAAAAATAAAAATATCAGGTGTGAATATTATCAACAGTAGAGAGGGGATTTTGCAATCAGTTTTTTCCTTAAAATTTATACAAAAAGGTTATCATAAAAAAACTTCTTAAATGAAAAATTTTCATGTTTACCTAATTATTGGTACAGTTATTCATCTTTACATTTACTAAATATATATTTTCACAAATACATTTTTGTTTAAAAAGTAAAAAAATCTTAAATTAATTAAAATCCTAAATTTTACATTCTAAAACCCTATCATATTCCTCAAATCTAAACCCTAAATTTTAGATTAATTAATCTTAGGGTTATAATTGTTTTTGTTTAAATAAATGTAAAAGTGGTTAAGAGAAACATGAAAAATGGTATAAAAATATGGAATTTTATAAAATTTCCCTTCTTAAATTCAAATAAATAAATAAAATTCTAGGATATTATTTAGCTTCAGCTGAAAATCGAACTCAGGAAAATAGCATAATTAGGCGTTTTTGAACAAATAGTATAATGAGGCATTATCCTAAAACAACCACTACTAGGTAACGCGACGATTATATGTAAGTACTTATAAGATTAGTGTTGTTATTATTGTTTGACTATATATGGCACATAAATACTTGACCTCTCTTGCGAGTAGGAATATCTATAATTTGAGACTACACTACACAAAAGAAAATCCAAAAGAAATGTCATTTTAAAAATTAAAGAGATTAAATGGTACACGTAAGTTAATGAAAATAAAAGCATGACTTTTCACTGCTCTCAGAAGATATGATGTGGACTTCTTATTTATATTTGTTTCTATTATGGTATTCAGAATAATAATTACTATCTTTTTTCTTTAGAAAAATAAATAACATTTTTTGGCTACTTATGAACTTCGTTGGTTGGCTCGACTGCTGAAAGTATTCAAGGTTTATAATCACGGCTCTATCCATTTTGCTTCTAACTTGTTCTTTCATAAACAAACTAAGCATAGACAGATCGATTGTCACACTGTAAGAGATCAGCTAAAACATGATTTCTTGAAGTCGTTTCATGTCTCTAGCTTCAATTTACATGATGATATACTTACCAAGGCATTACATTTGAGTCCCTTTTATCCCATTCTTCAGCAGATGTCTATATCCAATATGTTTATGCCTATTCCGCGTTGATCAGGTTGAGGCATACTGATGTTATGTATCTGGATATAAATCTGCTTTAGTTTACCAATAGTTTAGTATGGTTTAGTTTTTTTGCTTAAACCAGTTATGCATAAATTATGATCCGTAGAATACATTTCTGAGTAATGAGAAATATTCAATTACAAAATCATCTTCTTCAATAATGATTTTGTTTCTTTATTGAATCTTAGGTAAGATTTAAATGTAATCGTTCTCACTGAGACTCAAGATGAACCCACAAGTCTAGCATATACTTTCAGACAAATATTTCACGACTAAGTCTACACTTATAGAATATAATTTCTTATTTTGTATAAAAAAAATCTGTGCACATAGACCCAAACATGTCAAGTCCAATCCAGTAAAATTGGTCCCTACATATCGTCAAACGCTTGACACTTGATTGAGCAGAAGGAGCCACACAAATAAAATGTAGTTTTCCCTCGTCGGACGAGCCACAATCTTGTCACTCTCATCAAAACGTCACTTGTTGAGCCATTATCTATCCGTTTATACCAAAAAAAATTAAGGGTGTGATTGGTGGAGAATAGCTAAAGTGGGAATAAATAAAAGGAAAAAAATAAAAATGAAAATAAAATTAATATTTTTTTTACTCTAAGTTCTGCTAGATTTATGTAGAGTAAAACTTTCTCTCATAAACAGCTTAAAATAAGGAATTTTTTTTTATTGTTTTCTATTTTCTACCTGATTGGTATAGAAGAGTAACCCATCATTCATATTATTCTATTGTTAAACAGTCAGATCCTTGATAAATATTTATATCTAAACAGTCAGACCCTCAGTAAATATTGTAAGTTATATCTGCATTATTGAAAGGCCAATGGAAAAAATATTTTATCTGATCAAGCGGTTCCTTCAAAAATGGCATCAATCATTGTATTATAGCATGTCGACGACTGTTAGTTATTCGGGTAGTGATACTGACTAAACATAATGAGAAAAGACTTTGTGTATCTTTCGGAAAATGACTCTTTGTATGAACTGATCATGGTCTGTTTTTGTCTATTACTTAATCTTTCCCGATCTTTAAAAAATGCGTAATTGACTTGATTCCACGCTCAGAAACATGCGTACATATGCAGTTGCCATACAAATTGTTTAAAGGGTTTAGTAGGTTATATCTATGTTTTAAATTTTAATTTGTAAGTTATATTAGAGCAAGTTTAACCCTAAGAGCCTTCAGGGGTTCTTAGTTTTTCTTTTTCTGATTTTATAAAAAAAAAAAACTAATCGCGGGCCGCCACGTATCTGTGGGATCCGCGAATAGTACAAGAACTCCTTAAGAGTTGGTTCTTGCACAAGAGGAAGAAGGGATGGCTCTTAGGGATTTTGTGGATCCCACCTCTTAAGAACCCCCCTAAGAGATGAGATTAAACATGCTCTTAGAGCAACATTATTGGTGGTACTTAAGGCGGAGATCCTTATGAATAGTTAAGAACTTGTTTCTTAATTTTCAAAGGAAAAGTTAAGGACGTCTCTTATATAACATTTCCTTTTTCTTTGGTCAGATTGCTGTTTACAAGAGGAAACTATTTGCAAATTTGGTGGGAAAAGCAGAAACTGTATTGGAGATTGGTATTGGAGCTGGTCCCAACATCAAGTACTACAACAATATTCCAAACGTCTCTGTTCTTGGTGTCGATCCAAACCCTAAGATGGAAAGTCACGCACGTAAATCAGCTATAGAAGCAGGAGTAAAATCCGAAAACTTCAAGTTCATTCACGCGGTAATAAGGCTTGTTTTCTGTTGTGAACAAACGTGAATCAAACAAAAAAAATAACTTACAGAAAACAAAACTCCCAAGGCAAATAGCCCTTGTAAGATTTATATCTCGAGGGTTTTCTCATACTAATTACATATACCTCTTTCTTTCTTACATGAAATTTTGACTTTTTAGGCACATATTAACTAATTTATTTTTTTCCAAAGAAACATTGAAAATATGATTTAAAATTAATTTATCTAATTATAAACGAAAATAGTTGAAACACAGTTGACTACACAATTTTTCGATAAAGTTAAAATTACGTAGAAATGTGAAAACATCATCTATTATGAAACATCAAAAATCACCTAAAACATTATAATCTATATTATAATCTATAAAGTGCACTGAGGTCACTTTCTAGAATCAGCATATTCTTTAGTTCTCTTTGCATCCCCCCTAATGTTATATTTTCCTGTTAAAACTAGGTGGCAGAATCTATACCATTAGAAGATGCATCAGTTGATGCAGTTGTGGGAAGTCTCGTGATGTGTTCTGTCACGGATATCCCTCAAACACTCAAAGGTAAACTGTTTAACTCCCTTCAGATGTCAGAACAAAAGAAAACAAAAGCTCATAAAATAGTTTGTTACATGTACAGAAATAAAACGGATCCTAAAACCAGGAGGGCTTTACCTCTTCGTGGAACATGTTGCAGCATAAGGTATCTTTTTCGACACATAAGGAATTCATCAAAATTCATTTAACCCATAAATGACATTAATCCAAAACGTTTTGTTTTGTCTTTTTTTTATTTGGTACTGAGCAGATGGAACATTACTGAGGATGGTGCAGAATGTGTTGGATCCGTTGCAACAAGTTGTAGCCGATGGATGTCATCTAACAAGGAACACAGAAGACTACCTCTTAGAAGCTGGGTTCAATGGTGGTGTAGATATCAACAAGGTCTCTCTTTCTGCCTTCTACCACTTAAGCCCTCATCTCTTTGGAGTTGCTTATAATTGAAAAAAGCAGTACAGTATCTGAACTCAGCAGCTCATCTTTGCACTGAACTCATATTTGTAAATATCAACGTTTCCAAAACTATGTTTCTAAATCACTGTTTATGATCTAGTGATTCTAAGTTTTTAACTAAATAATGATTCAGAAGCAGAAAATAATGTAAAATTATCAGAAAGTTTGGAACCTTATCTTCTACTAATCAGAAAATCTAAAAGGGCAATTATTTAACTTTGAAAACTTCAAAAGAGACGTTGCATAGAGAGACTACACATGTGGACAGAACTATATCCTCAATTTCATCACTCTTATCCTGCATTTTTCACCTTCTTCACTGGCCCTAACACATATGTAAGTTTCTGGGAGATGGATGTGCAGATGTATCATAAGTATGACATTACATAAAATACTTTCACTGATAGATCGAACTCAATGTTTTGAAATAATTGAGTTAGTTTTCATGTGGAATTGATGGGAAGTTGATCCAACGGTACAATCAGGGGCACCTTAATGGAGAGGGAAAACAGTGCAGTTGCCCCATAGCCCAATTAAAGCCCATATATTTCTTATAACAA
The DNA here is from genome assembly GCA_905132765.1 of Moricandia arvensis. NCBI lineage: Eukaryota > Viridiplantae > Streptophyta > Magnoliopsida > Brassicales > Brassicaceae > Moricandia > Moricandia arvensis. The sequence continues at coordinate 90,191 of CAJHQP010002115.1, forward strand.
AGACCCAGATTTTTTAGGACAAATTTAATGACATAGTAACCTAAAATTTTTAAAATATAAAAAAATGCAAAAAATAATAGTTTTTAGTTAGTTTGTTTTAAAATTTAAATAATATTTAATAACAATATCAAAATTAGTTAGTTATAAGGCCTAAAAACTATTTTTGCTCAAGGGCCCTTGAAAATGTTAAACCGGCCCTAGGTATAATGTACTCACTGTAGTGAAGACTGGTCCATCAGACAAGAAGAAAAAGCCAGGGCCATAACCATATCCATAGATCGTTGTATGGATTGATTGATTCAGTGGTCAAGATAAAAACAATATTTTCTAAAATCTGTTTCCAAAACTCTGTTTTGATTCTAAGCTATCACTCTATGGAATGAGTCTAAGTGTTTATGATCTACTGTTTATAATTGAATATTGTTTCATAAGCACAAAATAATGCAAATTTAGGAGAAATTTGGAACTTTAAATCCTAACCAAATAATCAAAAAGGGTAATTAAGTAACTTTGAAATTTTCGAAAGAGACTTGGAACGTAGAGGCTACACTTGTGGATGGAAGTATATCTTCACCTTCCTCACTCTTATCCTTGGTTTTGATTAATATGAGTAACTAAACTTTTAAATTTAGCAATGGCCACCCTTCACTTGTCACCTTCTTCACTGATCTCGACTATTACATGTTCACAACGAACTAAGGCTTCACAAGATTCCGTCAAAACACTTGTTGCGACAGACTCTGTCTCGTCCTTCAGATTATGTCCCTGCGGAAGAAGGCATTTCATAGGAGGAGCTATGACTTCTATGCCGCTTCTTCCCCTGTCTCCCTCCTACGCTACTTCTACCTCAACGGTTAGGGTTTATCTGGAGATACATGAGGAGTGCATGCATATCCTCTAATCATCTAAATCTCTTTTATAATCAGGACGCTTTGAAAAGGTTGCGTCCTCCAAAGCCAGACTGGTATGATGAGCTCTTTGCTTGGTCTATGGATACTAGTATGGAACCATACGAGAAAGAGGTTAGTCTCTGACTTTCTTTACGCCTTCAATGTCATTCTTGTGAATGTTATTGTGCTTCTTTTTTTTGTTAGATTTCGAGTTACAAGATGGAACTCTTTGATAATTTGGTGGGAAAAGCAGAAAAGGTTTTGGAGATTGGGGTTGGAACAGGTCCCAACTTCAAGTACTACTCAGCTATTCCAAACGTTTCTGTTCTTGGTGTGGATCCAAACGCTAAAATGGAGAGTTACGCACGTAAATCTGCGGCAGAAGCAGGGCTGAAACCAGAAGGTTTCAGCTTCATTCATGCGGTATACTTTGTGATGTTCATTGATCCTTCTTGGCATCTCTTGATGCAACGTTTCTTGACTAGGTCGCAGAGTCTATACCATTAGAAGATGCATCGGTTGATGCAGTTGTGGGGACTCTCGTGCTTTGTTCTGTCACAGATGTCACTAAAACGCTCAATGGTAGCTTGTTTACTTCTCCTTAAATCCAACATTTTTATAAAAAAAATGCTCAAAGATAGGTTTGGTTCCTATGGTTTATTTACAGAGATAAAACGGGTACTTAGACCGAGTGGGGTTTACCTTTTCATAGAACATGTTGCAGGAGAAGGTATATCTCTTTTGACTCTAAAAGATTACACTGCAGAATAATATGAAGCTGAATCCATATTTTTGTTCTTTTGATGTGTAGATGGATCATTTTTGAGGTTGGTGCAGAATGTGTTGGACCCATTGCAACAAGTTGTTGCTGATGGATGTCACTTGACGAGGCGAACCGGAGATTATATCTCAAAAGCCCGGTTCAATGGCGGTGCAGACATCAACAAGGCCTCTCTTTCTAGCCTGGCTTACTTAAGCCCTCATGTCTATGGGGTTGCTTACAACTAGTAGTAAAACAGACGGTGTCTTAGACTCATCCTTAAGGTATATTTGCTTATACACTTCGGCTGCCGGTTTTGATGGTGGCACTGAGATCAACATGGTGAACCTGTATAGCTTCCCTTGGATAGTACCACATCATGTCTATTGAGTTGCGTAAAAGTACCACGTAAGGTATTATAAAGATTCATGAGCTGATTTTTTCAAAATATATAGTTCAGTTTCTCAGTTTTTGAAACTCTCAGTCTTTATAATGCAACTCCTTGTTACTCTTCCTCCTTTAGCTAATTTGAGGTAATTGTCTTGGACCTCTTCAAAGAGTTATGTGGTATAGTGGTTGGATTGTTACTAAAATCAACTTCTTATCTTAAGAAACTGCAAAAGCACTGGAGATTTTATAAATTTAAAGAAAATTAATTTTAGTTTGTCAAATTTTAAAGATGTTCATTCTAGTGAATTTTTAATGTTTATGGAGAGATGTCACATTGACATCTGAACTCGTTATACTCTTTTGCCATTAACTCTTATTATTCGCCAACTATGTTTCGATTCTGTTTTTATACTCGTCATTCCTAAAGCTATTTAGTGCAACTACAGAGTTTCGAGAGAGTTTCAACCTAACAAATTATGCATTTACATCTTCAAATTCTAGAGCTTCTACCAAAGACCCTGCATGCATTCTAAAGTCTAAATCCAAACAAGTTTTTTTAAAATATCAAACATGATCAAAAACTAATATTTTCATTTCCTTAATATACTTTCTTTAGACTAAAATAGCATATAGTAGATTCCAAAACAATTAAAAGTTTATAAGAAAATTCAATTTCCAATCAAAAAGAAGTGTTTTTGTTTACACTTCGGCTTTACGCTTATAATTTCTCCCAGACCTAGAGTTAACATTTACATATTCCAATTTAAAGAATAATATTTTGTACCAAGTATGCTTTGAACCTGACACACAATAAAACCAACTACTTTGAAAACTGTAAATTTTTATTAATACGGATGCTCCAGGGGAGGGATCCAGATTCAAATTACTTTGCAAGTACAAAAGAAACGTAACGGTCCTAAACACAGGCAAACCTGATTGAGAACTTACTAGCTGAATAAGTCAACCCACGAAGTAATTAAATGGCCGAAGATCCAGCTTATTTAGGCAGTAAACGGAGTATATTGAGGCTTTATCCTAAAATACGTAAATAACTATCACTAGGTAACTCGCCGGCTGTATATAAGTTGTTTTAAGAT
>CAJHQP010002116.1:0-93310 GCA_905132765.1 Moricandia arvensis
TATTGATAATCTATTCAGTAAGCATGTATAACTCTTTCAGATAAACTTCATGTATCCAACTTATGTAAATTAAGAATATATAATATATATATATAACACTATATTTACGAGAATTTAAGTATAGGAGTACTACCACTGTAAATACCTAATTATTAATCAACTAGTTAATCTAATAAATTTCCTTTCAGGAAATAGATAGATATAGGAATGGTTTTCTGAAAATTATATCAATATATAGTTGTGTACTTCAATTACTCCAGCATGCTAAAATACAAACCGTGTATATTTGTCTCGTCGGTGCAACTAAAAGTTAATATCCCAAACACGTATATTGTTGGCCAGTCAAATATTAGGAGCAAGTTAGGTGTTAATTAAATTTGAGAAAAATCAAGATAGCGAACGTTGTGCACGAAGATATTTTCAACGAAGACATCACTAAGGTAATGAGAGGCAAACCACGTAGAGTGACCGATTGACACGTTATTACCAAACAATTATTTCATTTTCGCTGGGATAATCTAAACTACATGATTGATTAATCCTGATGTATAACTTTTTTGTTTGACATTAATTTCAAAGTTAACGAAAATGATTGGCATGTAGGATATAAATGCTGAACGAGGATGCAACCGATTCAACTACTTAATTACTGATGTTAAACTTAATAATTAGTACTAGTATACTGATTATTCTCTTTTCTCATACACTCAAAACAAGAATCTCGTGAATTTATTTAAGAATGAATTTATTATACACATTGCGCATATCCGTAATTTCAATATTAACTCGCGCTTTAACCCAAACTTATTCGCTAGTCACACACATGTTCATTCTAAAGACATCTCTAGTGGCACATTTTTTCTATAATTTACACTAAAATATATAATAACTTTATCATAAAATAAATTTTGCTTATATGGTTTATCTATTAATAAAATATTCTATTATAGATTGGAATATAGAAAATATCCTTTTTAAAAAGAAAATAGAATAAAATTTTTTTTTAATATTCCACTCCATAGAAGTAAACCACTAAAACAAAAGTTATTACTCCCTCTGTTTCTAAATAAGTGTCACTTTAGTTTTTTTTTGTTTCAAAATAAATGTCACGTATTCATTTCCAATACAACTTTTCACATATAATATCTTTCTTACCTTTTAAATAACTAATAGATATTTTTTAAAATTATTTTTTATTCAAATAATTGAACATTAAATAAGGGTATATTAGTATATTTTTCAATTTTTTAATTTCCGTGAAAAGTATCGAGGGAGTATATAATAAAATTAATCTATTTAGTGTAAATTATAGAATAGAGAATAGTGTTCTATTGGAGATACAGAAACAATTAACCTTTTTCACAACACTCATTAACTTTGGTAAGAAATTTAACTTTTTACTCTGTTTCCTTTACAAATTCCACTTAGATGTGAAGGAAAAGTAATTAAATCTTCAAAGCAATGATGGAAAGACCCAAATCAATGACCAATCTTCAAAGTAATCTATACTGTATGATAGCTTTCATTTTTTCATACAAATATGTAAGAAGCTAAAAATAAATTAAAATACCGAATAGAAAAGACGACCTTTAAAAGCGCGTAGGGCTTATGAAAACTACAGGTAGCTATTATTTTATTTGTCTTTATTTGTATTATTTATTTGTGGGAATGTGAGGACTGCATAAAACCCCAAAAAAGGACATGCGTCAGACCATAAACATGAATACACCCAACCAATATCAATTGTTATTAAATAAACCTCATTCATGAACATACTTCTAAGTAAAATTATCATCTCTTAAGTATTTAATTAATTAATATTAAATGAAATTTTGGAATAATAAAAACATTGCTATTAAGCTAAGCGCCGAAGCCTATTTCTCAGTGGCTCTTGGATTCTTACTTATAGCAAAACGTGCTGGCCAGCTTTTACTCGATTAACTCGTCTTATGGCTGAAACAGTATAAAATCTTAGCTAACAAAAAATAATAATAATAAAGGAAATAAATATAAGAACAACAAAAAAAGCCTGAAAATTTACAAATTCAAGTTTTTCTTTGCTTTTGGGTTTTTTGTCATTTGGGCTGTCTTCTGTCTCATCTGGTTCTAGAGAGAGAGAGAGAGAGGAGGAAGAAGAAGAAGATGAGTGAGAATCATATGCTTTTGGCTCTGTTTATACTCTGCATTGTTGGGTTGACGCCAAGTTTCATCCTTGGAGACACAAATGCATCTCATAGTGAGTTTACTCTTTCCTTCTCTGTTTCTCCTACTCTGTTTTCTCTCTGTTTCTCCCTTAAAGTATCGATCTTTTAATGTTTTTAATTCTTTTTTTGTGTAACTTTGATCGGTGGTTCTGGGTTTATGTTGAAGTTTTGGTTTCTTTATCCCCCAAAGCTCAAAACTTTATGTCCATATTGTCCTCTCATAGTTCATACAACCCCCAGTGATCTTTATATTGGATCTGCTTCACGGAACCGACAAAAAAATAACGGTCTGAATGATTAACTCATGGTGTCTAATTCACAATATGCGCAGCTTCGGCGTTGAACTACATGTTCACCTCCATGAATTCTCCAGGACAGCTATCGCAATGGACAGCTTCAGGAGGTGATCCTTGTGGACAAAACTGGAAAGGCGTCACGTGTTCTGGCTCACGAGTTACTCAAATGTAATTATTATTATTTTTGTTTTATCATTAATCACTGTGTTCTGGCTCACGAGTTGTATCTATGCTTAATACATTTGTTTTTTTTTTGTCTACCTGCAGAAAGTTATCAGGTCTTGGACTTTCTGGAACGCTAGGATTCATGCTTGATAAATTGACTTCTGTTACTGAGTTGTAAGATCTTCTATGATAATGATAAACAATGCTCCAAAGTTTCTTTTTTCTTAAATGGCATAGCTTATAAACTCAAGGATTGTTTGGTGGAACCTGCAGTGATTTAAGCAACAATAATCTTGGAGGTGATTTGCCGTATCAGCTTCCTCCAAATCTTGGAGAGATTGTATGTTTGATGATTCTCTCTATATGTTTGACAAGTTTTCTGTCTGTGTTCCCATGTTGATGAAGTTCTGAATTTGTGTTAGGAATTCTTGCTAATAACCAGTTCACTGGATCTGCTCAGTATTCCATTTCTCTAATGACATCTCTCAAGTACCTGTAAGTTCTTAGTTTAGCTCTATTATCTTGTCTTCTTTCAGACATCGCTTGGAGAAGTTTAGTTATTTAATGCTCCATTGTCTTTGCACAGCAATCTTGCTCACAATCAGCTTAAGCAACTAGCTATTGACTTCACAAAACTCACCTCTCTCTCTATCTTGTAAGATCCCCTCTCTTTTTTTTTCGCAGAGTTAAACTAGTTAAGAGATTGATTAGTTAGTGACGAATTCATGTTTGTGTGTTTCAGGGACCTCTCTTCCAATACTATCACAGGTTCTCTTCCGAACACAATGAGCTTTCTTACAAGTGCAAAGTCAATGTAAGTAGCCACCATATGTTTAAATAGCTTATTTAAATGAACCACTTAGTACTAACATTATGTTTATTGAATCAACTTCACAGTTATCTTCAGAACAATCAGTTCACAGGCACCATTGATGTCTTAGCCACACTTCCCCTCGAAAACTTGTGGGTAGCTTAAGCTTTATCCGGTTTACAAATTTATCATTTATAAACATCACTTGATGTTGTTCATGCTGAATGCTTCCTCAGGAATATTGCAAACAATCGTTTCACAGGCTGGATCCCTGATTCTTTGAGAGGCATTAACTTGCAGTAAGTTTTTTCATCAGGACTCTCTTGAAACTTTTTTCTTAATCTCACTAAATGTTGTCATGAATGATCTTGGAAACAGGAAAGATGGTAACTCATTCAATACCGGGCCTGCACCTCCACCACCTCCTGGCACACCTCCTATCCATAGATCACCTACTCCTAAATCCGGTAACAGAGGATCACCGTCAAATGGTGATTCCAGAAGTAGCAGTGACTCAGAGAGCTCAGGGCTTGGAGCTGGTGGAATAGCAGGAATAGTCATTTCATTGTTAGTTGTAACAGCAGTCATAGCTTTCTTCTTGATCAAGAGAAAAAGATCGAAGCGGACATCATCCACAGACATTGAAAATGCTGATAACATAAACCAACCCTTCTCACTCACTACAAATGACATTTATCAAGGTACTAATTGAAAGAATTTGTATCCACATTAAGTGTTCTTATGGTTTTTCTAACTTTGTATTCTTGTGGTTACAGAGAACAAGTCTATGCAGACACCACCAGTAGTTGAGACGAAGAAGCTGGACACTTCATTGTCAATGAATCTACGCCCTCCACCATCTGAGAGACATAAGTCGTTTGATGAAGATGATTTAACACCGAGAAAGCCTATTGTTGTAAAGAAACATGCAGTCATCGTTCCTTCAAATGTGAATGTGTATACGGTTGCAGATCTTCAAATAGCTACCAGTAGTTTCAGCGTCGATCATCTTCTTGGTGAAGGGACTTTTGGAAGAGTGTACAGAGCTCAGTTTTGATGATGGAAAGGTATAATCTTATAGTAATCTTTACATGTAACATTACGAATTTTATGATACTGATGAGATATTGTGTTGATATAATAGGTACTTGCTGTAAAGAAAATAGACTCTTCTGCGCTCCCACTGACACGGCTGATGATTTTACCGAAATAGTATCGAAAAATTGCGCCATTTGATCATGAAAATGTGACAAAGCTTGATGGTTATTGGTTCTGGAACATGGACACACTTGGTGATCTATGAGTTTCATAGAAACGGGTCGTTGCATGACTTCTTACATCTTTCGGAAGAGGAAAGCAAACCGTTTGATATGGAATCCTCGAGTGAAGATCGCTCTTGGCACTGCACGTGCATTGGAGTGAGTCTTTTAAACATCTCAAAACACAGCATTGCATATTATATGGACAAGAGTCTCATGGAAAGTGTTTGTTGTAGGTACTTGCATGAAGTTTGTTCACCATCTATAGTCCACAAGAACATCAAATCATCAAATATTTTACTTGACTCAGAGCTGAATCCACACCTCTCAGACTCTGGTCTCGCTAGCTTCCTCCCTACTGCCAATGAGGTATATATAGTAACTTCCAACAGTTTCATTTGGCCTCTAGTCTCTCTCCCTCTCTCTGTTTTATACAGTACTTACCATTCTGTTACAATGTGCAGCTATTGAACCAAAACGATGAAGGATACAGCGCACCAGAAGTTTCAATGTCAGGGCCAATACTCTTTGAAGAGTGATGTTTACAGTTTTGGAGTAGTCATGCTTGAGCTTTTGACCGGAAGAAAACCATTCGACAGGTACTATTACAATCCATTATATCCGTCTTAAGAGTGTGAAACATGTTCTGAACTAGTAAGTCATTGGTGATTACAGTTCAAGGTCAAGATCTGAGCAGTCATTGGTGAGATGGGCAACACCTCAGCTTCATGACATTGATGCATTGAGCAAAATGGTCGATCCAGCTCTCAAAGGGCTTTACCCCGTTAAATCTCTCTCTCGATTCGCAGATGTTATCGCACTTTGCGTTCAGGTAATGCATATACATAGAAATGTGTGTCTACTGCTCATGGAAAGAATGAGACTGAATGTTAATGGTGTTTTGTGATATTTTGTAACAGCCGGAGCCAGAGTTCAGACCACCGATGTCTGAAGTGGTGCAAGCGTTGGTTGTGCTGGTGCAGAGAGCTAACATGAGCAAGAGAACTGTGGGGGTTGGCTCTGGTAGCTCCGGAGCTAATGATTACATGTAAATTATTTACCTGAGAGACTGAAAAAACAATCAAAAGCTTTACCCTTTATTTTGAGTCGGAGGAGAACAAGTGACACGAGACAAACAATCAACAAAACCAAAGTTTTCTTCTTTTTCTTTTCATAAAACTGAGAGAATAACAACAACAAACAACAACCTTTAAGCATTGTACAATCTCATGTTTTCCTTGTAATATGTTCCCAAGTTGTAGCCTTTTTTAGATTCCGACAATATGAACAAAACCATGTCCTTTTGTGAAGTTCCGAGCTAAGACGGTATTTTCCATTTGTATTGTCCTTATTATTTGAATAATTTCGTGTTAATAAATGAAATATACTATTTTCGTTTTATTTTAATTATCACTAGTGTTTGACCCGCCCCACCCGGGCGGGTGTTTGTTTTACAATATATATATATATATATATAAATTTTAAACATAAGAAGTTAATGTTTCCACTCGTAGTATTTCGGTTTATTGTTTCGAACCAAATACTTTGTTTGTATCGTATTATATATATGTATATATATATATATTGGATATGTCATATGTGTTCGATTAGTGTAGTTATACTAAAAATATTTAATTTATTTAGAGGTGTACGCTATAATAAAACAAAAACTAATAAATATCGAATCAAACCGAAATAGAAAATAGTTTGGATTTAATAATATTGAATGTATGTTGTTTTTAATAAACGCCATATATGAATATGCTTTGGTATATTTACCAATCAAACTGAGTCAAACAAATAAACTGATTAATTAATATAAAATGGTATATTTATTGTAAACTATATAATATAATCCAGAATTAGGATTTGAATCATATAGCCTTATAATTTCTGTTTAGTTTATGAGTGATGTCTTTTTTTTTTGAAAAATTCTATAGGGTGGTAATTGTTTCATATTCGATTTACTTGGATGATTGATTAACTTCTAACAAAAAGAGAGGCTCAAACCAAATTAATTTATCTAAAAAAAAAGAGCATACTTGTAAACAGGTAAAGTTCATGTAACATGTTATTGTTGCTAAAATAAAACAATGAAATCAGTCTGTCCTCCTGAATCATAAAAGTAAAACTCTTATCTTTGCGTAGCTGGAATCTGCAATGATTAAGGTCCACGAATGGGAATAGACTTATATATATATATATATATACTATATATTATAAAGTCTACGAATTGATATAGAATATACAAATAAACCGGTATTTAATAGGTAGACTAATAAGCAAGATTTAAAGGGTTGTTATTGGTGGTATTAAACCTTTTTTATAGAAAAAATAGATTGCTATAAGGCAGTTTTGTTAAGAGTGTATCACACTAAAAATACATGCAAAATTATGAGGTTGGAGTGGGAATATTCTTATTGTATAACAATCAAATTTCATTATCTTTTAAACGTTTATAATAAATATATTTGTAACTCGAGTGAGCCATGCCTAATATCTTCAGAAAAACGTGGGAGTTAGGTTTAAATTTGATTTTCCATATATTAGGTTGTTGCATAGTTTGTGCCTATCGTAAAAACTTTTTTTGTAATTGAGTATACATTTGCTAACTACAAATTGTGATATAAAATTAAAGCGTAAAACCTATTAATGTGATATTTCAATTCTATAATGTATAAGCTATTAATGTGATGCTTGAAAATAATGTAATTAATTTAATTTAAATTTCTACGTAAAAAATAGTTTTTTGCAGAATATATGAAATTCAGATCCATTTGTATACTAAAAGATATGAGAACAATAATTTGTGTATACTGTAGGAGAGTTTTTTTTGAAAATAGATAAAACACTTGTTAAGTATAGATTGTTATATAAACTATACCATATACTAATGTGATATTTAAATTCTATAATGTATAGGCTATTAATGTGTTAATTCCATTTATATATATACGGTATTAATGCGATATTTCAACTAATGTTAATAATTTTGTGTGAATTTCTTTAAAAAAACTTTAGTTTGCAGTATATATGAAAACAAAATACGTTTGTAAAGTAAAAGATATAAGAACAATACGTTGAAACAAGTTACTGATCATTATGATTTATTTGATATATTGGATCTGCGATCAAATGCTAAATAACTATGACTATGGTTATTATGTTATGATTATAATTTTGACAGATGTAGTGTATGTGAAGGATAAAGAACAAACGAAGTGGTGGAGCAAGTGGTTGAGAAACAATCAGCTATTTTTAATAGAATAAATAGCAAATGGTTGTAATAAATAAATATTTTGGGTATTTAAAGTCAGTGGCATGCAATGGTAATTTTTCAAGAAAAGTCAGGGGTATTTCAAATTTGTACTCATGTTTTAATAGTTTAGATGTTAAGTTTTTACACACATCAAAAAATATTTAATTTTGTATATTTTTAAAATAAAAATATTATTATTTATATTTCAATCAATAAAAAATATAATAACGTATAAAATTATTAAATTTTGTTTTAAATAATATTTATTTAAAATAAAATTTTTAATAAAGTAAAATGGAGGAAGTAATGTCTTTTTAACGATCTCGGTTTTATAAACCAGCATCGAATGCAATCGACTGAGATTGACTGGAACCGTTACGTAAAACGACCCGGAACACAAGTGGCACGTGGTGTTCTATTAGACTTTTTGAGAGCAAGAAGACATGAGTCGCCACGTCGACTTTTAAATGACACGTGACATGCAGTCGACAATACTAATACACACGTCACGTTGTGAAACAAAACCATATCTACAACATTAAGGTCAAGCTTAGGAAACATGTACGTCGAACTAGGAAAAAAAATGATGATCGGAAAGTGGTTGGGATCTGTCAAAACCGCCGGAAAGTGTAAAGGTTTGTACTACAGCGTGAGGACGATGGTTGGAAAAGCATCGAACAGATCAGGTGTTCATGGTTCCAGGACTCCCGACGCTAAATCACTTGACAATGTAATTATTATACTATATATATGTAGCTACTAGTTAACTGAGATTACAAGATTACAACCTTTTTTTTGTTATTAAAAAGACAATTATGAAATTTGTTTGGTGTAATGCTGGATAGGAGGAAGAGATTAGGGAGAGGATTAATAAAGGGAAAGAAGACAAAGAACAGAGAAGAAGAGAGACTGAGAAAAAAGTTGAAGGCTCCCAAAGAGAATCCACTGGGGACGATGATGCATCCTCCTCCGCCCGGTGATGACTGATGGCTTCATGGTCTTCTCTCTTTTTTAATTGTCATGAGCTCTTTTTTTTTTTTTTGCAACTTATTAGCTCTATATGAACGTAAAGAAACATGTATTGAGCCCCCTCTAAATTACAGTATCATATGATAATAGTTACTGAAATCAATATTCCAAGTTCATGCTGTCCATGGGAGATTTTTTCCACGAAAAGCAATTTTGAAGGTTAGTTTTAAACTTCGATTAGGAACAAAATGTAAGCTGCTAATTAACAAGTAAAAGAAAGAAGGAAACTATACAAACTTATCACTTATAATCACTTACTTATCACTTTTTCTATGATTTTAGTAATAATAAATATAACGTAAGAGAATACAAAGGTATCGCTGCAGAGCGAGTGTTTTCCACTTTGCTTTCACTCCGATATCAACATGGTTATCTCAGCGCCCACCGGGAGTGGTAAAACCGTGCTTTTCGAGCCATGCATACTTTTTCCTCAATAATTACTACCAGCTTAATTTAGACGAATAGACAAAGAATTTACAACGCAGGATTTTAACTATATTAAGCTGTCTCGGATATGATATGTCACCGCATACCAGACCTAGAAAGACGAACTGAAGAGGCCGAACCGCAAATACTTGCCGTAGACTGATGCTGTATGCATAATCTAAGTAGTGATGGACCAGGCTAGTTTGTAAACTTATTTTGCTTAGTCTTTTCCAAATCTTGGGATAGGGAACCCCTTTTTTTTGTTTAAATTCTCTAGCTGAATCCTAGAAAGACATTTGAAAGAGTAATCACAACAAAAGCTTCTAAACATATTAAGCTTCTAAACAATAAACCAAGTTCCATTAGAAAGTGGTAATCATCGATCTTTTGTAATTTATTATTTTTGGATTTTTTTCTCATGATTTATAAAATCTAAATTGTTAATGATATTTAATATTTATTGGCTATTATTATCTTGTTGCTGTTTTATAAGTTGTGAATATTTATACTGCTTTCAATGTCATTTAAGTTGTGAATATTTATACAGCTTTCAATGTCAATACAACTCTTTTCACTCAAATACAATTAAGTGTTTAATTTAAATCTAAGTAATTGCCTAATGATAATTTGATTATTGATGTAAAAAAATCTGATCTAAAATCTATATCTCATAAATAAAAATATCAAACAAAAATTTTAATTTAATATATTACTGCCCAATATAAATATTGAAGTTAATTCTAATATTAATTTAAATTTTTATTTAATTTAATAATACACATTTAAATAAAATAAATGTTAAAATAAAATTTATTGAGTATATCTATATATATATATATATATATATATTAATCCGCACAAGGTGCCGACCATTTTTAGTAATGTGCTATTAGAAGCACTTACTAATTTGTAAATTGTACAGCTATTAAACAAAGAAAAAAGAAAAGAAAATATAGGAATTTTATAAAATTTTGGCCATTAGGTGTGAAAAATAAAAAGTTTTTTCTATGATATAATATTTCTTCTCACTTACTTTCAGTTATATTGAGAAATTTGATGTTCCTTAGGAGTTTGGAAGATGAACGATCTAATCAATTTTGGAATATTTCTTGCATTCGCTGTAGTATTTATTGGAACTTTTAGTGTGGTGGTGACTTGTATTATTAAATGTTACAATAACGATATCGATGACAATCATGACTATGGAAGAAGCAATGAACATGTAACTATTACAATTGAAGAACCAATCGGTATCGATCCGTATATTCTTCGATCGATATCCATCATAGACTTTAACTCTCAAGACTTCAAAGATGACATCAAATGCGTTGTATGTCTCTCAGAGCTTGCTGATGGTGACAAAGCTAGGGTTCTGCCAAGTTGTAATCATTGGTTTCATGCCGATTGCATTGAGTTGTGGTTTCTCTCTCACTCCACGTGTCCTGTTTGTAGAAAGATAGTTGGTTTGGTGCAGCAAGGAGCAAGACCATAATGTGGTGACGACGAAGGTTTGGCCGAAAATCATGATTTAAGTTTTGATAGCCGTTGTAACAGACTTATTAAAGTATAAGTATAACCCAAACTGATTGAAGATTATTGTTTGGTGTATTTAAATGGATTTAGATATTCAAATTAATTTAATGTTAGTAGTTTTGTTATTTCAAAATTTATATAGAAATCATTTCTTATTTTTTTAATGATTTATAATTTTAATTCAAATCAATGGATTATTCAATCATACTAATTTACTAATGAATTTAGTTTCATAAGTATAAATTCTTTTTAATAATATGAAAACTCAAATCTAAGGAACGTTGGCTTTTTCTAGATCCAAAGTTTATTGAAGAAGATAAATAAGGCTTGCCGAAGATAGTACGCCGGTTAAACGACCTCCTTGTACATATGTATATAGATTTTATATAATTTGTATTAATTTTTTATACAAATATGGTTTTCTTATTTTTTTTAAAATAATTAGCCACAAAATTAAAATGGTGATGTATTTCTTTCTTTTTAGAAAAGAGTATTTTAAATTTCTAACGAAATATGTGGTCAATTTTTTTTTGAAGGTTTAGTGTTTTTGAAAAATAGCCAAAAATTGTTGACGCTATCTAACCAAATTTTTTTGAAGCTAGCCGTCAAATCCGTTAAAAATTCGTCAAAAGTTTTTTCTAACGAATTTTTAACAAATTTGATCATTAATTTAAAATTTTGTATATTATACTAGTAGTTGAAATATTATATAAATTCTAAATCACTTAAAATATATAAATAATTAACACGTCTTCAATATCAAATTTTCGTTAGGATGTTCTTTATTGTTCTTGGTATTCTCTACGACTCTACTTTCATTATAACGATCCATACAATCTATAACTTTTTAGACGTGGATGGATCTTCTACTAAATGTCCTAGATAAATGAAAAAAAAATTAAGAAAACGGCTAATAGAGATTAATGACCAAACCTTTACTTGCCTCTTTAATTTCCGCTTAAAACAAATTTTGAGACACTGCTTAAAGATATCCTCAATTTCCTTAATCACCTTAAAATAATAATATTACAAACTTTGCTAAAATATCAAATCTCTTAAAAATATTCTTAAGTTTAATATATATCCAAATAAATCATATCATTGATTCAATATTGTGTGCTTTCAAATTAAGGAAAACGAGATTATTTCGGATATGCTTACAAGAGAACAATAAATTCTTAAAAAAAAGTAACAAAAATTAATATATACGTATTCGATTAACGAAATATAATACTACCTCCGTTTCACTTTACTTGTCGTTTTAAGTTTGTGCACACAGATTAAGGAAACATTCAATTTTACATATTTTCTAGATAAAAACACAATTACCTATACATTTCAACCAATAAAAAAATAGAATAACATATAAAATTAATAAATTCTGCATTGAAACTACAAAACGACACTTATTTTGAAACGAAATTTTTTCTCTACAACAACATATAAACTGAAACGGAGGGAGTATTATTTAAGTATTCGTATAGAGAAATATTTTAAGATAAATTAAAAAAGGTTTTGTCTCAAAAATAATATTCAAGGAGAAAAATAATAAAATAGATTTTATTAAAAAATGTAAATATACATTTATATTTATTGGGTTAACTAATTTAGATTTATGATTTAGAGTTATGAGGTGTAATTTGGAGGTGAGATTTATAACTAAAAAAAATTAAAAAATATTTTAATTATTTTTTTAAAATTATTTTTATGACAAAAAACTTGAGAGAAATTTGCATGAATCATATATATAGGCATGAATATTAAAGAGACAACTCACCTTAGGGTTTTTGAGAGATTGATCAATCAAAACCTTTTCGAAGATGAACGAAGATCAAGAAATCGCCCTACTCATAACGAGTATGACTGCGTTTGGTTGTGTAGTGCTATTGTGTTTACGTTGCATGGAGTCTCGTGGGGGCAACAATAATCATCCGACTCAACCCCCTCGTAGGTTTCATGAGTAAGCCATCAAACCCACCGTCAAGTATAAGCCTCCCGCTCCTCCACCCATCCCCGTGGTGAAGTTCAACTCTTGTAACTCAAGAAACGTAGCCGAATGCGTTGTTTGCCTCTCCAAGCTAGTCGAAGGAGACAAAGCCAGGGTTTTGCCGACATGTAAACACTGCTTTCACGTGGATTGCATCGACAAGTGGCTTAAATGTAATAACATTTGTCCTGTCTGCAGAATAAAAGTTGTTGGTCGTTTGGCCCTAAATGACGGCAGTGTAGGCGCTGATTCTGTGATGGATATTTCGGCGGAACCGGAAACTCGAGATGGCCAGTAACGGTATCTTACTTAAACCACTTTGTTTACAGTGTATATAAATGGTGCATTCAAGAAAGTTAATCTAGTCTGGGTTTTTTTTTAACGTCTACTTTAATTAGTTTTGTTTTGTTTTTGAGACCATATTTTACTAATTACACTATTGAACTTTTGACAATTTCATTAGTTTAGTTGGTCAGACATCTATCTCTCTTCTCATTGTTGTAGTATTTGTTATTCAGTTTGCCGTTAAGTTTACCTCTAGTAACCTCTTGGACCGGTTAGATTAAATATAATTGTTTCGCTGCCAAAGAAAAAAGTGACATTACATCAAAGATTAAGAAACTGGGATAGCAATGAAACAAACGCCATTGAATGTCAGACCGCACAGCACTCTTTGCTTAAACATCAGCACACGTATTAGAGGATCTATTAATAAATCTAAATTCTATAGAATGAATGAATGTCGCTAAGCCTTGATAGTGTCTACATAGTTCTTCAGTCATCGAAACCCTAGAAAGGTAAATGTATCTTTTTAAAAATGTAAATGGTATTAAAATTACTGTGATTTTCGTGTAGGTTATCAACGTGGGTTTTGAACAACTCAGGCCCGTTTTAGCCAATGGCACCGCAATATTTGCGAAGATGCAGCCCATGCATATAACAAAAGGAAACTGAAAAGACAGAAGTGTTATTTATTTCAAGCAAAAATTACTGAATCTTGACTCGGTTTGTTATTGGTCAACTAGTCCAAATGTGATACAGTACTAGAGATACTGTGAATATCGCCATGAATGTTTTTAACGTATTATGTATTTGTTGTAGTAGTTTATTTTGAAAGTTACATCTCCCAACGCTCTCCACTGACATCAATCTAGCTAAATAAACTGTGTGCGCAGCAACACGTGCAAAGCGTGAACAGAGACAAATCTACCACCAACTAACCTGACCTTGCCAAGAATAATTGATCAGCCTATAGTTGACAGCCCGTAATTGTAGGAAGATAGAATAACAGTACATGTAATATACATATTAGGTACGATTATTTACGTTTGTTTATTCATAATGCATACAGTTATGATTTTATCGAGATATATAGGATTATATATTTTGAAAAAAAAACAAAGCATACGAAAATACAACTATTTTATACAAGTTGGACGCCATGTATGGTTGTATCTGCAAATTGTTTTCGGAAAGAAGTGTGCAAGTAGTTGTTTGTTTATTTTTATTTTTAAATATCATAACCCACCCACACAAATACAGAATTAATTGTTCTGCTTTCTTTTTCTATAGTAATGAAAGATCATTGAACAAAGAAAAAAATAATAGTAAATCACGATTTACATGATTCTTCTAACATAACCTTTAAGAAAACAGAGAAACGAAAAGTTGGCGATAATAAAGAAATTGAAAGAATAGATGTACGTAATGATTGTGATTTTCAACGGTGCCTGCTTTTTAGTATTGCAGATAATTAATTCTCTTAACTACTAATCATGAGCTAGAAATAATGATACATGAAATACTTGTAAAAAATGATATGTGGCATCTTTTGAAACTTTTCTCAAAATTATACTGATAACAAGAGATTATATACGTTAATGCAAGCTGGTCTAAGAGCATCATTATCCCTAAGAGTCCTTTAAAGACTCTTAGTTTTTTTTTTTCTGGTTTTTATTCTTTAAATTATACTGATAACAAGAGATTACGTACGTTTAATCGCGGGACACCACGTGTCAGTGAGGCCCGCGAACAGTCCAAAAGTTACTCAAGAGTTGTCTCTTAGCTAAGGGGAGGAAAAGGTGGGTTTTTGTAATTATGTGGGCCTCACCTCCTAAAAACCCCTTAAGAGGTGGGGATAATGATTCCCTAAGATACGTCAAATTATAAAAATACTTTTCAGATGTGTCTTGTCATCTATGGTAACTTTCTCTTTTGTAGAACCTCTCGAAATACAAACCAAGGATTTTTTATATGAATATGGTAAACACTAACGGCCTGATAAAAAGAGCATATCATATACCATTTGCATTTCACCATTCATAGAGTTTTCTGAGTCCAAACTTTTCCTTTCTTGGAGATATTCCTTTTGAACATGCAACATCGGGGAATTTTGTGATAATAAAAATTATATAGCTGCATATAACTCGAACCGACATTAACATATCTTCCTATGTATATATTTTCCTCTCTTATTATAGAAACAAAAAATTATCACCACAGAGCTAGGATTTGTCCGAGAGATTGTATTTAAAAAATATACCTTTATCGAATTAGTGGAATATTTTATTTTAAAGATGGTATAGATGGACCCAGGACAGGCTTGCAGCAGCCTATTACAGCTCCACAGGAATCAGCCTAAAAATATTTTATATTTATTATTTCATCGTATATTCGGTGCCGCTTATCACGGCCCAACTTTTTAATTATTTATATAGACCGAATCATAAACGTTAATACAAGGATATATAAAAGGTAGTAGTAGACAGTTTGCGATGATTAAAAGACATAATCAAAATGATTGTCATTAAAATATGTAATTAAAAATATACTTCAATAATTCTATAAACTCTACAAAGCAGTCTTCAACGATCAATATCGAATGTAAGTGATGTTATAATATAGATTAGAAGAGTGAGATTTTTGTATAAAGAATGTTTTGTATAAAGAAGAGTGAGATTTATTTGTAAACCATCTAATTATTTTTCAATATAATACAAAGATGGATTATTTGACACAGCAACATCATCTGTATAAACTACTATGCTACATGTTTAATCAAATACAAAGATGTTTTATAAGATTTTGTTAAGCAAATATCTTTTTGGACTGAAGTCTTCAAATATCTTGTTTTGTAAAGTCTTGAAAACATCTAAAACATTAGTTTCAAACCACTATATGTACTTTATCTCGGTTACTAATTAGTTAAAGACCTTAAAGGTGTATAGGATAAACGAAGTGGGTTGAGTTCATCACTAGTAAAGTAGTAACTTGGTAAGCATGACAAGGAATGTTACTGTTAGACTTGTCTTCGGAGAATATCAAATTGTGTTACTCAAATACAAATTTGGTAACACGACAATAGCACTCTGTCCAATTCGAATAATTGTAATAATATTCGGTTTTAAACACACAGAAATCTTATCTTTTATTAGCGAGGCGGCTTGTAAAATGTGTGTTTTTCTAATTATTGAAACTCCATTCAAATAATAGAGTCAATATAAAAAAAAAGTCATAAAAAAAACTGGTGTATAATTTTAATTTCATCAATATAAACACCAACTCTTCAAGAGCACATTCACCACTCACTACTCATCAGTGTCAAAACAATGGCACCATCTATCAAACAAATCTTCTCCAAAGATAATTTCAAGAAAAACAAAAAACTAGTTTTACTATCTGCCGCCGTCTCCTTACTCCTAGTGGCTGCCGTCGCCGGAATATCCGCCGGAGCTTCAAAATCCAATGAAAACGGAAAGCAAACTCTATCAACTACTTCTCACGCCGTGCTGAGCTCCGCATGCAGCCCCACGCTTTACCCTGAGCTATGCATCTCGGCCGTGGCCACCTCCGGCGGCGTCAAACTCACGTCGCAGAAAGACGTCATTGAGGCTTCGCTTAACCTGACAATAACCGCCGTGGAACACAACTACTTCGGCGTCAAGAAACTGATCAAGAACAGGAAAGGACTAACTCCTCGCGAGAAGACGGCGCTTCATGATTGTTTGGAGACTATTGATGAGACGCTCGATGAGCTTCACGAGGCGTTGGAGGATCTCCACGTGTATCCTAACAAGAAAAGTCTAAGGGAACACGCCGGTGATCTCAAAACCCTAATTAGCTCTGCCATTACCAACCAGGAGACTTGTCTTGATGGCTTCTCTCATGACGATGCCGACAAGAAAGTCCGTAAGGTCTTGTTGAAGGGTCAGGTAGGTAAAAACATCGAATCTTTACCCATTGTGGCTCGCATGTGAAATAACATAACAGTTGAAAATAAAATATAAATATGTAAAAATAATTTAATAAAAAAATAGTAAGTGACGACAAATGCAATTGTTTTGGTTCCCTTAATTCATAGAATCTGAAATGGATCAACATTACATCACTACTCTGATACTTCATCGTGAGGGTTACAAATTGAGATTGATTATTATATATATAGTAGTAAAAAACTATAGATAGGGTAACAAGAAAACTATCACATCACTTTGACAAATTTAGCTTTGTTTTAATTTATTCTTACAATGAAAATGATATGTTGTTGGCTAGTGTTGGTCTATATGTATAAATAGTTGCTATCAGTTGTTATTATTTAAAGTGTACATTTAATTACATAAACTTGCTGATAACACAATTTTCTAAAAAAGGTATAGCTTTATAACGAAATGATTATGTGCAGATACACGTAGAGCGCATGTGCAGCAACGCACTAGCAATGATCAAGAATATGACTGATACCGACATAGCCAACTTCGAGCTCAAAGCTAAACTCACCTCAAACAACCGTAAACTCAAGGAGGAGGAGACTAATGTGGCCGTAGATATTGCCGGCGCCGGAGAATTAGACGGAGAGGGGTGGCCGACTTGGTTATCCGCGGGAGATAGAAGGCTTCTTCAAGGGTCTACGGTGAAAGCCGATGCCACCGTGGCGGCTGACGGTAGCGGTACATTCAAGACGATTTCGGCTGCAGTTGCGGCGGCCCCGGAGAATAGTAACAAGAGGTATGTAATACATATAAAAGCAGGAGTTTATAGAGAGAATGTGGAAGTGCCCAAGAAGAAAAAGAATATAATGTTTATGGGAGATGGTCGGACAAAAACTTTTATTACCGCAAGGAGAAACGTTGTCGATGGTAGCACTACCTTTCACTCAGCCACCGTTGGTAAGCAATTTTAGTTATTATTATTTTTTGAACTATTTGAGGTAATTTTGCACGATGTGGCCCTTCTTTGTCGTGTAGAATCTAAACTCTTTTCATGTACATTAATTACACTCATGCAGATTCTTAATTAGTCGTTCCTTATTACCCACTACAAGAAATATTCACACATGTAGCCTAGTAACGAGATGAAATAAAACTAGAATTTGAATTGCCATAACTGAACAAAGAGCCTTGTAACATCTTAGTCATGTGCTAGTCTCTACCTATCGTTTTTTTTCTTGGCTTTATTCATATACTATCCAGGCACTTAATGTGGATTGGGTTTATGGCTCATCCACTCGTGAAGAGGTTCTATTACCTTTCTTAGCTTTTGTTTTGTTTTTCTTGTGTCCTTGTTATTGACTTTTCTCCCCGATCTTGTCACTTTTATTTAAATTTATTACAGTACACTGTTGATATCATAGCATTTCATTTTCATTTCTTTGCACGTTTTATTTTTTACATAAAGGTAAAATTACAAATCCTATAAACTAAAGTGAGATAACAGCTAAACAAGTCTGTGTTATGTCTTTTTTTCTTTAAGCTAATAGTGCAGTTGAACTAATTCATGTTTTCTTCTATGGGGACCAGCTGCTGTCGGCGAGAGATTCCTAGCCCGTGACATTACTTTCCAGAACACGGCTGGTCCATCAAAGCACCAAGCGGTGGCTCTCCGTGTCGGTTCTGACTTCTCCGCTTTCTACCAGTGCAACATGTTAGCATACCAAGACACTCTCTACGTCCACTCCAATCGCCAGTTCTTTGTCAAGTGCTTCATCGCCGGAACCGTCGACTTCATCTTCGGAAACGCCGCGGTTGTTCTCCAAGACTGCGACATCCACGCTCGCCGACCAAATCCCGGCCAGAAAAACATGGTCACGGCACAAGGACGGACCGACCCTAACCAGAACACTGGAATTGTTATCCAAAAATGTCGGATAGGTGCCACGTCAGATTTAAAGTCAGTGAAAAGTAGTTTTCCAACGTATCTTGGTCGACCGTGGAAGGAGTATTCTCTGACGGTGATAATGCAGTCGGATATCTCAGACGTGATCCGACCCGAAGGGTGGTCCGAGTGGACCGGGTCATTCGCGTTGAACACTTTGACTTATAGAGAGTATGCGAATAAAGGAGCAGGGGCTGGAACTGCAAATAGAGTGAAGTGGAAGGGGTTTAAGGTGATTACTTCTGCTGCTGAAGCTCAGCCATATACGGCTGGTCAGTTTATTGGTGGTGGTGGATGGTTATCCTCGACCGGATTCCCTTTCTCGCTCGGTCTTTGAGATATTATTGGTTGTGTTTTTAGACATTGTTGATCGAATAATTAATGATTTTATAGATAAATCAAAATGTGTATCATTGCGTTGTCTATTTTTCACTTTTCTATATCGTAGTATTGCAAACGAGAACGGTGAATTTTGTGAGAAAAGAAATGTTGTCTTTCTACTAGTGTTCTAAAACTTGGTATAAACACCGCATAAATATCTTTCTAAACCGTAAATCGATTATAAACTAAATGATTTTTAAATCATTTTAAATAGTGTTTAAATGGCCGTTTAGATATTAATGCTCTATAAAACTCGTAAATATTATCTAATGATTTTTTAAACATTGCTTTCGATGACCACTTTTTCTTATCAATTGATGATATAAAAATAATGTACTTCTCTTAAAACTTTTATTCACTTTTTCTTATCAACGAAACTTATATTTTCATATATCCAACATACAACACCATGATATAAACTAATAAAACAATCTTGCTGTACATGCATGTATATACACAAGATAACAAGATGTGTTGAATAAACCGATTATATCGAACCGATATCAAATAAAAAAAGGACGATGATATCGAACCAGAAAACCCACATGGTATACCTCCAATAAACCAATATGGTTAAAGAAAACATGCCTAAAAAACTCTCTCTCTTCTCACCTCTCTATCCTTGAGAGAGAGAGCGATTCATCTATGCTCTCGTGGCGAACCAGATCTGCATCCCATCGTCGAGATGGTTTCAGACTTGTTTTATCAGTATGTCGAACATGCCTTGATTTTAAGATAACAGCTTAAATAAAAAGTGTTGTTTTTCCATGAGCCCATTAATGGAATATTCACTCCTAGTCGTAGTACGTTTCTACTTTCCGGTACTTCAACATCATAATATAACCAAGTGATTGGTAAGACAATAAAAACTAATCATTGTATCAAATTGGTTTTGCCACATACTTGCTTATATAAAATATGAAGGTTGTACGATATTGATACGTTAGGCCACCACTACGCGATGATACACAAATGGACGACGATCCAGAAAAAAGATACATAAGAAATAACTTTAGTGACGAAGTATATTATATAGCTTCCCAACCTATTTCTCCAACGTTTTGTGGCCTACCTTGATATATAGATGATTAATTCCACTATGTAGAGTTTAGTATATATATAATTTTGTTTAGAATGTCCAAAGTTCTTGATGACTCAGAAACTAGTGATCATTTGTGGGTTTCTTTTAAGAAAACACAAGGAAAAGATACCTTTGAGTTTATTTAATTAGATAGAGGAATATTCGTTCTCTTGTATAACTTGGTACTCTCTTTTTTACTTTATTTGATGTCTAAAGAATATTAAATCTTGATTCGATTCATGCACCTGCACAATTTTTTTCACAAATATAAAAATATTTTTTTTTGTATATTTCAAAAAGTTATGATCAAATTATAAACGTTTTTGGTGTTATTCTCTAATATATTTATGATTATGTGATTTATTTAACATTATTACTACAAAATGTCTCTGATACGTAAAATATTATAGAAGTTAGTCCACATCATTTGACAAAAAAAAACTTTAAATACTAGGGTAAATATGGAGAGGTGCGAGTATAAGTTTGTAATGTTTCATAGTTTTAGTTGAATGTATATATATAGTTTTCATTTAGTTTTTATGAATATATTAGGATCCAAGTTGACACGAATAATTTTTTTTCTATATATATTTCTTATGTTTGTTTATTGAAATAAATACATATAATTATTTATTTTATTTTATGTTAAAATCAGTTTAAATATTTAATTGAATCAAATTTCGGACTGTTAATGTATTATAGTTCAAATAAATTAGATGTAAAATATAAATATTGGTCGTATTTACTCCAGAAATTTAATTATTATCTATTTGTTTCTATTTATTTAAGGCAAATTGTTTCTATCACAATTAGTTAGAATAATATATTATTATTATTGTTATTAATGATATATGATATAATGTTTTAGTAGGATTATTTAGAAGTTAAATGACAACTTTTTATAATGGATAAAAATATGATGCTATTTTAATAGAATAGATGGTGCTATGTAGATAAAATTTAACTAATTAGATTTTTTATAATTTCAGTCAATATGATAGATATTATTGTGGCATATGTTAAGAATATCTAGAAAAGCAACCAATTTATTAGAGACTAAACTGATCGGTTGTATTTTCTTTAAAACAGTAAACACAATTTTGTATTAGTTATTTTGTGATTTTAGGCGTTCTAAATATATTCAGTTGACAAAAAATCAGTGTGATAATAGTACTTTAAACATACACCTCACTGACGTTGGAAAGAAACGACATTTTCCGAGCAACTGTACGACGATGTCCATGTTTAGCCAGCATCTTCTCTAATCATATCATTAACTAAACACCAATTATTGACATTTGGAATAAAACCAAATGTTTAATGTCACTAATACGGACACGTGCCATAGTTCAATTAAGAAATAATTTGTCACGGGACGGCAGATAATAAGCCACTAAGTTTCACTACCATTTTTTGTCAACAACTTATAATTTATGTGTTGTGTTTTAGTTTCAGTAAGCTAGTAAAAATCCTAAATGTAGTATACTTTCTTTTGTCAACAAGATACAATGACTTCGAACAAACTTTTTTCGGTTATCGAACAACTTGGATAACTAGATTAGAGGTATATAATTTACTTGAATTATATGTGAAAGATGGATTGGAGCATTTCATGCCAACTTATCCATTTTGTGTGTCTTTTTTGCAGTTGAAATAAGTAATATAGTGGATGTGCTTTTAATCTTTGAAACTTTTATAGATAAACTGAGAAAATATGATATTTACCCAGAAAACTAAGAAAATATGTCAAATTTAAATTATTATTTGAGAAGTGATTTTGAAAAACAAAATCAACGTAAGTGATCTTTTTATCTTATACAAATCATAGTTTTTAACCATACTATACTATTATATAATTTATAATACTAGTTTAATCCACTCATCTCTTGTGAAACAAAAGCTAGTTCTCATGTTTTTATGGGAGATATTGGTCCAGTTAGATATTTCTACAAGATTACAGTTAAGGTGTTAAAACTTTAAAATATATAGAAAACTTTAGAAATCGTTTTACTTGAAGTGGTGTTGGATGATACTGTTGTAAGTATAATATTTTTCTTACGTTACTGATTTGCATTGATTATATGAATTAGTATTAATCACTTAATTTTGTAATTTATTTTTTGGAGACGAACCTGTTTTTATTGATAAATGTTCTTTTGGTAATTGTCAATGTAATTTATCTCAAAGAGATTCTTTTGCTTTGAGTAATTTGAACATTAGTAACTATACAACAGAACATAGAACGAATCATATGTCTTTTGAGATAAAATTCTATAGAACGTTCAAAATTACTACTTTGTTATACATAAGTAATTTGATGTTTGGTTTAAACTTATCATAATAGTCTTTAAATTATAATGTATGTAATAATAAGTAATTTTAATATTATTATGCATGCATGTATGGACAAATACCTAATATAATATATTTTGAAATAAATGATACCTATCAATAAAAAATATGTAGGTGGTCATCAACCGATAAATATGTGACAACATTCTTTTTTTTTTTTTTGATAATAAGAGATTTGAAACCAAAGCCCGTAATATTTTCAGATTCGAAACTATAATATGTAGTATTAATTTTGTTTTATCCATCATTCAAATTGGAGAATTTTGACACACTGGCTAAAGAACCTTTTCAATGGAACTAATGATTTTTGGTAATATGTGAAAACATTCGATGCACCATATTACACTACATAAACGACAAGTAAATATTATTCTTTAAACCATTCAATCGATAATTATACCTGAGCAGACTTTCTATGTATACATTATCCGCATAAAATTCAACGGGTACAGGAAAAATCTGACCAGCCAACCTTTCAAGTTTCAGTAGATGAAAAGTAAGAAGAAAACGAATCATAAATAGAAGCATAATTTTATAACTTAAAATAAAAAGAAAGTGGTGACCCCACGACAAGACAATATGAACTTGTAATGAAAACCACTCTTTATCAGCTGTTTATATAACATGTGCATCTTGTGTCTATTTAAACTATAAAAATATTTTAAAGTAATCAAACTAAGGTTCAACCAATCATCAGAATTTATAAGTGGGGTTGCCATTATCATTTGTTAAGCTCTTGGGACCTATAAACCAAACATTTTGTCACAAAAAATAGAGATCGAAGTTTCATCTGAAAAAGAAAACAAAACCACGGAGGCAATGGCATATTCAACTAAACTTTGTCTTCCTTTTCAAACACCACGTTTTGCTCTAAAGACACTAAGATCAAAGACTTTAATGCTTCAACAGAGTCAAGTTCAAGTTAAAATCAAGAAAGTCACAGTTTCACAGCCTCAACTAATAAGATACTCCACCAAGAAGGACATTGTATGATCTTTCCTTGAGAATCTAGACACCCATTTGGCAAAATCTTATTTTTGAAATTGTTTTTTTTTTCTTTCCAAAACAGGTGTTTGAAGATCCAATACAAGGGATCATATGTTACACAGATGACAACGGAGAGGTTTCATGTGAAGGGTACGATGAAGGTCCTCGTTACCCACCAGAGAGTCTAATGGTAGCTTCTTACTCAAGGTATGATAACTTCCTAATCATAAATTCGTAAATAAAAATATCATCAGACCGATCGTGTTTCAATGTATTTAACTATTGAATTTGGTATATAAAATCATATAGAGAGGTGGAGATTCTTGATCTTCTGCAAAGAAGTTATCAAGAAGGGAGAGTTGCAGAGAAGGGTGATGGTCAAAGACAGGACATTGCTTCACAACAAGAGTTAGTAATGATCAAATGGAGCAACTATGAATTCCTCTAAATTCTCTCTCATAAATCAAAATCTGTTCTCTTCAAAAAGACCACTTGAATAAAGAATTGTACAAGAAAAAAGGCTATGAAAGAAGCAGCTATTTGCTTCTTTCTTTTTTTTTTTTGAACACAAATTTTCATTAACTTCAACTTGCTTGCTTACAAATGATAGAGGGAATTGTCCATCCTCTTTGATTAAAATCATAAATTACAACAACAGAAGATACAAGCGATAGGTCTTCAAAAGAAGAAGATGACATCAAATTCAAACCGGTGTTTGAAAGCGTCAATGTAGCCTCCACGACATGGTCGGTCAGCTTAGAAATAGTCACCTTGAATTGTGACGTTGACATCCAATCCGCACCTCGAAAATTCGCCAAGGCGAATCCCGCTGCATCTTCAGGCCCCGAACGGACCGCTCCACAAGATAGCAAGACGGTTATAGATATGGACAAACACCTCCACAAGTGTAGAGGAAAAACACTCTTTAAAAAAGAGGCAAATGGTGATAATGATGGTCCAGGTGAACCCACCTGTAAATGGTTAGATAGACTACTCTTCGAACAAGAGAGATGAAACTTTATATGTAACTTTGTCTTGGTAAAATTTCTGGTGAAACCACCAAATATTATTAGCAGCTTAGTTAAAGAGATTATACCACTCCACATCAAAGTGGGACGTGCATCTGCTAGGATGAGATGGGGACCTTGGAGTCTTATTGGGTTTGGACAACCCACTGAAAAATTAAAGTGGCCCATCTCAAAAATAAAAAGACTCAGCCTTCGTTGGTCAAAGAATCCAATGACTCAGCCTTCGTTGGAGTCTTATTTGCTTCTTTCTTTGTTTCTCTTTTGTACTAAAAACACAAACATGTATACACATGTCTTCAGATTCTGATTTCATTGTTCTTGAATACTAAGATAGAATCATAGAAGCAACAACTAAAAAACAACTGTGCGAACATCAAACAGACAAGAAAATAATCTCATATACACAAGAAAAATGTCTACTATTTCTGTACATATGGGATAAAAATTGAAATAATATCACATCTTTCTGATGAAATTTCCTAAAATTATACTTCAATAAATGAATCATCACTGAAGAATAGTGATCCGCATCTCCGACTTTAACAATGCCACAGAGCTTCATCTCCAAGAAGCTCTTTTCTCTTCTTTGATCGCTTCAATGCCTAAGATCAATAACATATCTCAAATGTAGACGAGTTTCACCACGGTTATCAAGCAGGAACCAGTGGTAAACATCCAGAACGACCCTTGGAACCATCCAGAAGGTTATGTTTAATCTGCATGGACGACCCCGTACAATGCAACAACGATTCCTACAAGCAAACTAGTGAAAACGCACACCCATCAGTGACGAGAGAATGTAGGTGTTTAATGTGGTTTTTAATCGTTTAGAGGAAACAAAATCACATAACACTTCATAAACGAGGGCTCTTTCTTAGCATCCATACCACAAGAAAAAAATGGATGTACAGTTGTATTAATTCGAAACCCTCAAGGCTTGGACTGGTGAGTGGTGACAAGGAAAAATAAACACTTCGTCTTCTGAGTTGTTAGACGTTTTTATTGAGTTTATGTGTCCATTTCTTGTGCAAGTAGATAGTGTGAATGTGTTACTAAGTTTTGCTACAAGCAAATATCTTCAACTTTATTTACTTTATTTATTAGAAAAAAAATAACAACTTAAGATAACATTCAATCAAGTTTTTGTTCAAAAATAGCACAATTTTCTATACTAAGATAGTATTAATTAAAAGTTAAGAATACATTTTACTAATTTGAGTTGGGTTAATTGATTATGGCTGAAGGTTTAGTATTTATGGAATAAGGTTAGAATTTCGGATGTAGGATGTAGGTTACTGATTAATAAATACTACTTTGAAATTTTATATATATGAAATATATTTTTAGGTAAATGTATCAATTATGATAATTTTCCATTTACTCGACCTCTTTTAAGAGAAAACAGGTTTGCTATTGACACATGATAAATATATGCAAAGTGGAATCTATTAGTTCTTAACAATAAGGGTTTTGAATAAAGGGAATAATAGGTTTCTAAACATTGGGAAGACTCATTCTTCCATTATCAACAACTGACTAAATTTAGAGATATGATTAAAGAACCAATTTATTCAATTAAGAATACATTAACATTAGGAAATATATATATCGTCAAGGAAGTATTCATATTGAAAGGAAATACATATGGTGCATTTCCATTTGCAAAAAATCTCTATAACATTTTAGAGTATTTCACAAAATTGCACAATGTTTCACACAACTTCACAAAACTAGAGCATTGGTTACAAACGATATCACAAAAACAAGGGACCAAAAAATATTACAAAGTTTCATTTCCTAAAAGAGAGGTCTCGGAACAACAACTCGTTTCTCTAGTAGGTAGTCGCAATAGAAAGTTCACAAATCATGGTAGTCCCTACCTCCTAAACTTGGGAAGCCGAATCATGTACAAAGCAACATGACGCAAGCCTAAAGAGAATAGAGACTATACATGCTATGAAGCAGATCAACAAGAAAAAGGTAATACACGTCACTCACGCTAGTTTATAATCAATGAAAACATGTTCATATTGCTTGCAACCTGAGCAAGAATAGTCTTAACATTTTCGCTTATCTTCCTTAGATTGTCATAACTGAGGCTCATAACATTTCTCAAGTCCGTCATATATGTAAAAAACACTTTTGAGAGATTTGTGTTGATGTGCACTGACATGCTTGGCTCCGAAAGAACTTGAAGAAACATGTGAATAAGACTCCAAGCAGTAGTAAGGGAATCATCATATCGAAGATGATAGAAACCATGATACAAAAACACACAAATAATATTTGGAGTACTCTTCTAGTTGAAAATATCAATTGTTTCTATGTATATCAGGCTCATCGTATTCTTAATTCTATTTGTGACGATCTTCGCTCTACGTACACTCCAAATGTGTGCCTCTAAATCTAGTAAGTACTCAACAACAACTTTTTTAGAGGTGGCTATGACCAGACCAACCGCGTGGACACAATTTTTATCTTTACTACTTTAGTTCTTAGAGATTCTGCCTCAACAAAACCAAGATGACATGTATAATTCATTTGTAGTAAGAGGAGCATGTGCACATCAGCTAGAGCCATGTATAATTCATTGTCAATTCGATTTCAACAATTTTCTTCACTCATGTAGGTTGAATCACTGAAAGAGGTTATGAATATGTGTGAACTCGAATAATTTGGAGTTGAAAGAAAGTCTGATCTTTACTTATCCAATCCTTGAATCTTCTACTGCAGCTCCATGCACACTATCAAACACACCAATTGTACTAATAATGCACAGTTCATAAACCTCCCAGCTATATGTTTCTTTTCATATCAATTTAAGACTAACATATTGTCTTAGTTTGAACTCAGTTTTAACCATACTTAGCTATACAATAAGCATATGTGGTCTCTATACCATTTCTGGTTTTCATAAGCAGCAAGCTTGTAGCCTTAATGATCTATGACTCAAGCACACAAATTTTGGGTTTCACTAGTTTTGCATATATTGGTGTCAAATCAATGCAGTAGAGTTCATATTCATGATAGACAAACTTCCATACTAATGCATCTTTAGTAGTGAGAAATTATTATAAAATGTAAAAATGTGTCAAAAATCTTTTAAAACATGGATTTTTGTAAAAGAGGGAGTACATTTTTTAAAATAATATCTTAACTGATATAAAATCATTCTTAAAGTGGTATATATATATATATATATCAAGTAATTTTTAGATAATCAATATTTTAACTATTTTCCCTCTAATATTATACCTAAAATACATTTGATTATAACAATACAAAACTAAAAGTTAAGTTACTAATTTAGTATACTATTAATATGATATTTGTAAAGTAATATATATAAACTAATTCCAAAGCTTGCCGAATAATTATTTTCTACTTTAGTTTTCCTTTTTAAAATTTTAAAATAATTATATATTTTGGCAAGTGATACAAGTGTTAGAAATATTTGGCATATAATCAATTTGTGATTCATAAAATAGCAAAAAACATAGAATATCATAACCGCTTAAAATGTGTCTTTTAAAAATTAATTCATATACCAAATCATATTAAATTGTATGTTTCATGAACAAATACATTAGAAAATGGTCAGTTTTATACAAAATCATCAAATGACAAATAAGTTATCTAATACATCATTTTACTGTTTCAACATCCAAAACTGATTAAAACGACCAACATAAGTTACAAACAATTATAAATACGAACAATCATAAATTAAAGTAAATACTTTAAAAATAGAAAACACCACGCGATTGCACAGGTCAAATTCAAATTCTAATTTGTCTTAAAACTTCTCTTTACTTTTTTGGTATGTTTCGTATAAGTTGGGCCGTAAATATGGTTATATATAGAGCCTAAATTGTAAGCTAACATTTAAATCTATTAACCTAATTATTAAGCTTAAATAAAACTTATTGCTCCAAGAGCCATCCATTCACTCGTAGTCGAAGTAGGTTTCTACTTTCCAGTACTTCACCATCATACTACAAGTAAGTGATTAGTAAGATAAGATAATAAAAATAATCATTGTTTCAATCTTTAGAATCACATACAGTACTTGCTTATATAAAATTTAGAGATAAGATATTGCTAAGTTCGGCGACCACTATCTTTTTTTTGAAAGAATTTTAAATTTATTCAAACAAAAGACTTTTGTACAATGGATGTGAACGTTTATCTAGCTAAAAGTAGCCTTATTTTAAAAAAAACAGAGCATAACAGAGTATGTGGTTACTCTCCCGCTGCAAACCAAAACTCCATAGCTTTGGCAAATCTTTTGCTTCCTCGGACTTGAAGTGATGTTATTCTGTTACGTACTGATTTGTCGATGAAACCTATGATGAGAGATGGAGTTTTTGGAGCTTCTCCATGCCGTCTTCCATTTCTTTCCAGCCAAATAGTGTGGATTACAATTTGAAAAGTGTAGCGAAGTAAGAAAATTGTGGTTCTGTCTTTAGTCTTATCCACCAATAGACCCAAAACACCGTTCCAACTATTTGAGTAATCACGTCCAAGAAGCTTCTTTGTAAGAGTCCTCCATATTTCCTCTGAGTAAGGACAAGTGAAAAAAAGATGGTCCCTAGATTCAACCAGAGCATTACAAAGAACACATGATGAATCCGCTTGTGTATTCCACTTGGCTAGACGATCGCCTGTAGCCAGTCTATTATGAGTTGCTATCCAAGCCAGTACTGAGTATTTTGGAGTAGCTCCACTAAACCAAAGTCCCTTAGACCAAGTCACAATGGGACTTACCTCTCGAATCAGATTCCAAGTCTGTCTCGTGTGAAACAGAGGACGAAAGCACTCCCCTGCCCCTTTCCACAAACACACGTCCTCTTCCGGAGTGAGGCCTTGCGTTCTCAGGTTTAATATTTCAGCCTCAATCTTGAGCAGAGTTTCCACCCTATGTCGACGTCTACGGTAGTTTTGTATCACATGTTCCACCGTAGCATCAATATGAATACCCAGATCAATGCAACCCCTCGGACCTGTTAGCTCAAATAACCTCCCCAAAGAAGACCATTCATCAAACCAAAAAGATACTTTGGCACCACTCCTGATATCCACTCTCGCGAAAGATTGAGCAAGAGTTCTATATTTTAACAGCTTTTTCCAGATCCACGAACCAAGCGAGGTTTTTTCATTTGCATTCCAGAAAGAACCTTTACGAATCAAATATCGTTTGATCCATTTGACCCACAATGTGTCTTGAGATAGGATTCGCCATATAAGCTTTAGACAACTCACTTTATTCGCTTCAGACAGAGACCGTAGCCCTAACCCGCCCTCGTCCTTTGGTTTACAAACATTGTACCAAGATATTTTTGCCTTTTTTGGACTCATGACTGGCCCCGACCATAAGAAAGCTGAACATAGACTATCAATCTCCTGAATACATTTCTTTGGCAGTCTATACACTGACATCCAGAAAGAGGTGATGCTATGAATCACCGAGCCTATTAACTGGAGACGCCCTGCAAAGGAAAGTTTTCTAGCCGTCCAAGTTGTGATGCGTTTCCTTATTCTCTCCACCAGTGGAGAGTAGTCACTTGCTGTCATTCTTTTTGTCAGGAGAGGGAGGCCAAGGTACCTCACAGGGAGAGAACCTGAGTCGAAAGGGAATTGGGCGAGAATGTCCGCTCTATCTCCCTCTTGCAAACCAGCCATAAACAAAGTTGATTTTTCCAAACTTATGCTCAAACCGGACATTCCCTCAAAGTTCCTAAATACCTGGAGTATGCCCTCTATTGAACTCTTCCTGCCATCCGCAAAGACCAGTAAATCATCTGCGAAACAGAGATGAGTCAGCCTTATATCAGAACAATAGGGATGGTAGCCGAACTTTTTCTCCACAGCCGCCTTATCAAGAAGCTTTGACAGCACTTGCATACAAATCACGAAAAGGTATGGAGATAACGCGCAACCTTGGCGAAGACCTCTAGAACTATTAAAGTAGCCAGCAAGTTCTCCATTGATCTGAACAGAGAAGGAGGCCAATTCTATGCATTTCTTAACCCAAACAATAAACTTCTCAGGAAGATTGATTGCAGATAGGATAGACAATAGGAAAGACCATTGAACCGAGTCAAAAGCTTTAGATATGTCAATTTCGACTGCACATCTTGGAGAGATAGTAGATTTGTGATAGCTTTTGACCAGCTCGGAGGCAAGAAGGACATTCTCCATAAGAAGACGATCCTTAACAAATGCAGATTGGTTCATCGCGATAAATTTTGGTAGAATTTTTTTCAGTCTGTTGGCCAGAATCTTGGAGATCACCTTGTATATAACATTACAGCAAGAGATTGGCCTATAGTCTCCCATCCGGGTAGCCTCATCCTTCTTAGGTACGAGGGCCAAAATCGTGGAATTGATGCCTTTAGGGAGGAAACCCTTATCAAAGAAAGATTGCACTGCCACCACAAAATCTTTTCCGATAATTGGCCAAGCAGGTTTATAAAACTCACACGTAAATCCATCTGGACCTGGAGATTTGTTTGAAGCCATTGCAAAGAGAACCGTCTTAATATCCTCCTCTGAAACACTCTGCTCTAGCATGTCCTTATCTATGTCCTCACATTCAAAATCCAAGAGATGCTTGAGATCCTCCTCCGAAGAACCAACAAACTCCGCTGGCTTGTGATTCAAGAATTTATTGAAATGATTAACCGCTTCTTCCATTATTTCATCTTGACCCTTTGCAATAGTTCCATCAGGACGCTTAATTTCCCTGATCGAGTTTCTTACTTCTCTCACTTTGGCCGCTTGATAAAATTGTTTGTTGTTGCCATCTCCAATCATTAGCCAATGTACTTTCGCATTTTGACTTAATATTTTTTCCTCCAGTTCCGACAAAAAACTCCATCTCTCTTGCGCTTTTGTCTCTGCTTTCATGTGTTCCTGAGTTGGGTTCTCCAAAGTTAATGTTTGACACTCACATAAGTGTAGCCAAGCTTCCTTAGTCTTTCTTGAGACATCACCTATCTGCTGTTTGCTCAACTGTCGCAGCAAAGGTTTGAGCTCTTTTAATTTTTTTGATAGCCGAAACAGAGCCGAAGTGGAATGAAACAAAGGGACTGTTGCACTCCAGTAATCCTCGAGCAGAGGCAGAAACTCAGGTAGGTCAGCCAGGGCATTTATGAATTTGAAAGGTTTTCGCGGTTTCATCGGATGCTCGTGAACCATAATCCTACACCGCATGTGATCAGAACATCCCCCTGCCTCAAACACACAATATGATTGAGGAAATTTGTGCATCCATGAATCATTCATAAGAGTGCGATCCAGCTTTTTACATATCAAGTCATTATCTCGTTTGTTACTCCATGTCAAACGTGGACCTTGGTAAACCATGTCGACCAGTGAACAATGACTTACCACGTTTTGAAAATCCCTCATGCCAGTAGACACAGAGATATCCTCACCAGAATATTCGTCAACATCTATAATCTCATTGAAATCTCCGAAAATAAGCCAAGGTTTGTTCGAAACCAGAGGCGAGTCCGAGTGATTTTTCAAGTCCTCCCAAAGCTCCTTCCTCTCTTCCATAGAGTTTGAAGCATAAACAAATGAGCAGAAAATTTCTTCCACCATACCTTCCATCAAAACAGAACACGTGATCATTTGGCTACTCTTGAAGCAAGGAGTTACTCTTACTTTTGGCCCCCAAACAACCCAGATCCTTCCAAGCCTGTTATATTCATAATTTGATAAGAACGACCAATCACAAAAAACTGAGGAAGCAATTTTCATTGCCTTAGTTTCATTTACTCTTGTTTCCAGCATGCACCCGAACTGAAACGATTCTTTCTTGATCCAATCTCGAACTACAGAGTGTTTGATTTTTTTGTTGAAACCTCTGATGTTCCAGAAAAAACCAGACATCAATAAGCATTTCGGTTCTTCTTTTTATTCAGAGCAGGAGGACCTTCGTCCCTTGCTTTCTGAACGGTCGAGTCAGAGAGAAACTTGTGATTATCTTTAGAACCTCGGGGTAGAGATTGCCTATCGATGTAACAAGTGGAGGACGATAAAGAAAAATGGCATACAAAAATGTCATGAGTGACGACGTATATAACCTTCCAACCTCCTGAATCAGAGAGCACAAGTATTAATTATAGATTTTATATACCAAGTACCGAATCATCCATTACTAATTAACATCATCTAGTATCTACTAATACCATAATAATAGTATTAGTTGGTTTGAGCGACAAAAAGAAAATGATTGTGGAAGTGTTTTTTTTCTTATTGTTAAACGCCATTCAGGAGGTTTTCTCCTACGTTATGTGACCTACTTTACCTAATATATATGATTCATTCCACCATTTAGAGTTTTAATATATATATTTTTGATTCAGAAGTCGTTGATGACTCAGAAACTAGTGAACATTTGTAGTCTACTTTTAAGAAAACAAGATAAAGATTCATTTAAGTTTATTTTATTTGATAGAGGAATATTCTTTGGTCATGTATAGTTTGGTATTATTTTGTTAATTAGTTATACTAGCGAGATAATATATTACTCTAGAAAACACCTCACTGACGCTGCAAATGGACGACCTTTTCCGAGCAACTGTACGTCGATGTCTCCACGTTTAGCTAACATCTCGTCTAATCATATCATTAACTATATACCAATTATTGACATTTTGAAATAAAACAAAAAGTTTACATGTCACTAAGACGGACATGCGCCACAGTTTAGTTAAGTTTAGAAGCAACTCGTCACTGGGCGGCGGGCGGATAATAAACAATAAGTTACACTATTAAGTGGCCATCTAATAATCATAAATCATCTAATGTGAAAGCAGTAACAAACTAAGTAAACGACAAGTTAATATCTATTTTCTTTTAAACGACACCAATCAATACTCATACCTGAGTAGACATTTACGTATACTTTGCATAAACTCTAACAGGAAAAAAAAAACTGACTGGCCAACCTTTCAAGTTTCAATAAACGAACAATGTTACAATTTAATAATATAATACGAGAGTAGTGACACCACGACAAATACATTATGAACTTGTTGATAAGATGACCACTCTTATCGGATATTATAGTATTTGCATCTTGTGTCTATTTAAACTATAAAATTCTTTTTTAAAATAGTTAAAACTAAGATTCAACCAATCATGGGAATTTAAAAGTTGGGTTTGCCACTATCTTTTATAAGTTCTTGGGACCTATAAAACCAAGCATTTTATCCCAAAGATAAGAGATCAAATTTTCATCTGAAAAATAAAACAAAAACACAAAGGGTATGACATATTCAACTAAACTTTGTCTTCCTCTTCAAACACCATGTTTTGTTCCAAAGACAGTACGATCAAAGACTTTGATGCTTCAACAGAATCAAGCTCAAGTTAAAGTCAAGCAAGTCACACTTTCACAGCCTCAACCAATAAGATACTCCACCAAGAAGAACACTGTACGATCGTTTCTTCTTTTTGTCTACAAATGGGTCTTGATTTGCTACCCATATTGCAAAATCTGACTTTTGAAAATGGTTTTTGTTTTTTTAAAAACAGGTGTTTGAAGATCCGGTACAAGGGATCATATGTTACAAGGATGATAATGGAGAGGTTATATGTGAAGGGTATGATGACGGTCTTCTTTGTCCCCCAGAGAGTTCAGTGTTATCTTCTTACTCAAGGTATGATAACTTGTATAATCATAAATTCATAAATTAAATATATCATCAAAACGCTTCAATGTTTTTAACTATTGAATTTGGTCTATAATGTAAAACAGAGAGGTGGAGATTCTTGATCTTCTGCAAAAAAGTTATCAAGAACTGAGAGTTGAAGAGAAGGGTGATGGTCAAAGACAGAACATTGCTTCACAACAAGAGTTAACAATGATCAAATGGAGCAGCTATGACTTCCTCTAAACTTCTCTCTCATTTAGAAATCAAATATGTTCACTTCAAAAAGGCCTTTTGAATAAAGAATATGCAGAAAAAAGGCTGTGAAAGAAGCAGCTATTTGCTTCTTTCTAGTTTCTCTTTTGTAAAAAAATCACAAACATGAATACATGTTCAGATTCTGATTGCATTGTTTTCTTATATATTAAGACGGAAGCAACAACAAAAAACAACTGGTGCAGGCATCAAAAAAGAATCTTATATTCACAAGAAAAATGTCATTAACGTCATTTTTTCAAATATATATCACTTGTGACATTTTACTCATAAATAAATAAACCACC
Source organism: Moricandia arvensis (assembly GCA_905132765.1). Classification (NCBI taxonomy): domain Eukaryota; kingdom Viridiplantae; phylum Streptophyta; class Magnoliopsida; order Brassicales; family Brassicaceae; genus Moricandia; species Moricandia arvensis. Next base: position 35,177 of record CAJHQP010002116.1, read on the forward strand.
AACAGAGAAGATCCAGCTCATCGAGTTTTCCAAGAAAGAGTGGACAGATATGGCAAACCTTTTGGGGAGAGAGTGGGAACTAAGCAAACCCGTAACCCACCACCAAAAAGAAGCTCAAACTCCCTAAATCTGGCTAACACCCAGGAAAGCGGGCAACAATCACACAGGAAGGCCCTCGTGACCCAATCTCCTCCCTATGCAAGAGATAGGGATCGGAATAATAGAGATTTCCCGAGAGGCAGAGATCTATTCCCTCAGGATAAGAGGAATGTGTGGCGCCCCAAGACCCTGGACAAACCTGAGGAACCACTTCATGATGATCCAGAACAAAGGAACTCTGTCACAAGAGAAACCACCCCTCTGGGAGCTGTGAGAACAAGATCAAACGACACTCTCATACCGACAACTGAGACAGTAATGGAGGAATTACATGAAGCCACAAGACAATACCTCAGCTGCAAGGACCCCATTGAAGCGGCAGCAAGAAGACAAAGAGTCCTACTCAGTGATGCAATGGGCCAAACCGAAGAGGCTGCAGCAGCTATCATTCAGGCAGCAACACGTCGACAGAGTAAGTCCATACTCTCAGAAGATTCAGAAAACAATCCGGTAACTCCTCCACCTGCCCCCCAGAATCCTCAGCTGATACAATTGTTCCTAGAACCTCCTGTCCAATCCAAGCCACAAGGAGGGTTTGAAGAGAGTACTAGTTTGAATCCTAAGTACAGCGATGCCCCTCACCATAATGCGCAGGACTCTCCCACTAGGGAAGTACAAAGGACTGCAAAGATGAAATCCATCATAGTCAGTCCCTCTCCAACAAGTGAGGAACCACCTAAGGCTCAAGAAGCTCCAGAAGGTCCGGAAACGGAGGAAACACTAATCCAACTGCAAAACAAAGCCAGGAGAACTATTAGGAGAACCTCAAAGAGTAAAAATCTAAGACGCAGCCCTAACATCCTTAGAGGCGCAAGTACTAAGAAAAGGAAATTATCACAACTTCAAATCTCACCATGTGGGCGGGGAAGAAACCCGGACGGTGATCTCGCAAGAGGGCAGAAGAGAACTAAACAATACACAACGAATGTAGGAACATCTCACAATCGAGATAACCTATCCAACTGATCCCTGCAGTGTCTAAGAGAAAACCGGATTTTCGGGTTTCTCCTCACCAGGCTCCTTAGTCATACTAAGCTGGAACTGTTGTGGGTTGGGGAACCCCACAACAGTACAGCGACTGCGGGAGATTCACAGAAGGAACTCCCCAGACATCTTCTTCCTCATGGAAACCAAGAATACACTGGAGGCCGTAAAAAAGACACTACAATGGCTCCCTCTGGATAACTATCATGAAGTTCCCCCCAATAGCCCAGGTGGCGGAGGACTCTTCCTCATCTGGAAATCAGATATCCAGCTCACAGTGAGAACAAGCAACAAAAGTTTCATTGATACGATAATCGCGGATAAAGGGACCACTTACCAAGTCACCTTTGTATATGGGGAACCAGACCACACCAGGAGAGCTGCAGTATGGAATGATCTAACCACCCTCCAACCTCTACCCGGTAACCCTTGGTTTCTCACTGGTGACTTCAATGAGATTACGGATAATAGCGAGAAACGAGGAGGCCCTGAAAGAGCAGAAGGCACGTTTTGTGCCTTTAGAAGTTTTCTATCAATGAATGACCTGTTTGACATAAAGCATTATGGAAACTTCTTGTCATGGAGAGGGAAGAGAAACTCACATCTGGTACAATGTCGCCTGGACAGAGCAGTAAGCAACAGCGAATGGATGAACATATTCCCATCTTGCCGAAGTCAATATATGAAGTTCGAAGGTTCTGATCATCGACCACTTCTGACTTTCCTGGACACTACAAGGAAAAAAGGTTTGAAGATCTTTAGGTTTGATAGAAGGCTCAAGAATAATCCCGAAGTTCAACAACTCATTCACAAAACATGGGAGGAAGCACCACATCTTAACGTCGAAAGTAGGCTTGCACTCTATAGGCGCGCTATCTGCAAGTGGAGCAAAACTGTCCAGGAAAATAGTAGGAGGGAACTAGAGACGCTCCGCCTACAGCTAGATGAGGCAATGTCTGAGTCCACACCGAATGAGGACCTGATTTATAAACTAAATAGGGACATACTATTAGCCTATAAAAGAGAGGAGGAGTACTGGAGACAACGGAGCAGACAGTTCTGGTTAACATTGGGAGATGCGAACACAAGTTACTTCCATGCCACAACTAAAGCAAGAAAATCGAAAAATAGATTAACTGTAATTGAGGATGAAGAAGGAGTACCGTGTTTTGAGGAAGAGCAAATCACGAAGGAGATATGCAGATATTTCAATAAGATTTTCACCTCCTCCCATGCCGAAGACCAACATACAGTGGAAGAGGCACTCCAACCATGTGTCCCACAACAGATAAATGATGATCTGATAAAGGATCCTACCTCCTCTGAGATTAAAGAAGCGATCTTCGCAATTCACCCGGACAAAGCACCAGGGCCTGATGGCTTCTCCGCTAGCTTCTTCCAAGCTAACTGGGAAGTGGTGGGACCCGCAGTCATAAAAGAGATTCAACGCTTCTTCACCACGGGAATTCTCAGACCCTCACAGAATGTAACACATGTAAGATTGATTCCAAAGAGTAAAGGAGCAAAAAAAGTTGCTGACTACCGACCGATAGCTCTGTGCAATGTCTTCTTCAAGATCATCTCAAAAATCCTATCTCTTCGGCTAAAACCAGTCCTACATTTGATCATATCAGAAAACCAATCAGCATTCATTCCTGGTAGAGCTATTTCAGACAATGTGCTAATTACTCATGAAGTACTTCAGTTCCTGAAAACTTCACAAGCCCAAACACGATGCTCAATGGCAGTTAAAACCGATATGTCTAAGGCCTATGATAGGGTTGAATGGGAGTTTATTTCCCAAGTGCTAAAGAGATTGGGGTTCCATCAAAAGTGGGTGCAACTCATCATGCAGTGTGTCACTACAGTATCCTACTCCTACCTAATAAATGACTCAGTACAAGTCTCAGTAACCCCAAGCAGAGGGATTAGACAGGGAGACCCTCTTTCTCCATACTTATTCATCCTCTGTGGACAGGTCCTATCGGGACTTTGTAAAAATGCAGAGCGAGAAGGAAGCTTACAGGGTATCAGAGTTGCGAGAGGTAGCCCACGAATCAACCACCTACTCTTTGCAGATGACACCATGTTCTTTTGCCAAGCTACGCCATCAAGCTGCGACAAACTGAAAAGTATCCTCTGGGACTATGAGAGAGCTTCCGGCCAGAAAATTAATAGCGACAAATCCTCCATCTCATTCTCAGTTAAGACTCCAGCCACAACGAAAGCTGTAATGAAGGAAATGCTTGGTATAGCCAAAGAAGGGGGTTCAGGTAAATATTTGGGTCTACCTGAACACTTTGCCAGAAGGAAGAAAGACCTCTTCACCACTATTGTAGATCGAATCAGACAAAGAGCCTCGAGTTGGTCCACTAAATATTTGTCAAAAGCTGGAAAGTTGACTATGCTGAAAGCGGTACTAACGGCAATCCCATCTTACTCAATGTCGGTCTTCGAACTACCTGTCAGTCTATGCAAACGAATTCAGTCAGTGCTTACAAGGTTTTGGTGGGACTCAACGGATAGAAAAAGAAAAATCTGCTGGGTGGCTTGGGATAAAATCACTAAACCTAAAGCGGGAGGGGGTCTAGGAATCAGAGATATTCAGCTATTTAATCAAGCCTTACTTGCTAAACAGGCATGGCGTATTCTCACAAAACCAGAGTGGTTACTAGCAAGGGTTCTCATAGGTAAGTATTGCCACAACACATCGTTCCTAGAAGTACAACTACCTACACTCTGCTCACACGGATGGAGAAGCCTACTCCATGGGAAGGACCTACTACTAGGAAACGTGGGGAAGGCTATAGGAAATGGTCTAACTACCAAGGTGTGGAAGGACCCGTGGATATCCCTAGGAAAAGACGTACGACCCTTCGGACCTATTCCTGAACATGCCATTGACCTAACCGTCTCAGATCTCCTAACGTCGGACATGAAATGGAACAAAGAAAGACTAGAGTTGCTCTTACCACAAGTAGCACAGGAGATCCAGATGCTGCAGCCCAGCAATAGTAATACACCAGACATTTATGTCTGTCATCCCCTTCAATCTGGAATTTATACCACGAGATCGGGTTACTATGCAGCTTCAACGAAGGGACACAAGCTCAACATCACAAGTCCGGAAGATTTTGATTGGATAAAGGATATCTGGTCATCGAGGTGCTCTCCAAAAATGAAATTGTTCTTATGGTCCTGCATTCAAAAGGCACTCCCACTGGGAGAATCTCTACAGACCAGGGGATTACAATCAGGAGCAGCGTGTATTAGATGTCAGGGACTCGAAACGACAACACATACCTTTATCCCATGCCCCTTCGCAAAGAAAGTTTGGAAGCTGATTCCCCTGAAAACGGTAGTTCACCTAGCTACGGACCTTACGATCAAGGAGGTGGTAATGGCATTTAGGAACACAATATGCCTCCCACCAACTGGAATCTCAGGAAGCATCCTCCCTTGGGTCTGTTGGGCCCTCTGGTCCGCCCGGAACATCCTCTTGTTTGAAAATCGGACTCTCTCCCCTGAAGAAGTGGCGACAAAAGCTTTACGGTTAGGATGCGAGTGGACACAAGCTCAGAACCAGGCCAAGAAGGAATCAAAAAACTCCTTACCTACATTACAACGAGGCAGGGCGAATCAAACCAGTGGCTCGAGGGTGATATCATGTAGATCGGATGCAGCCTACGACAAATCCTCACACCGAGCAGGAATCGCATGGATCATCACAGACCCGTTGGGATCAAAACTCGATCAAGGAACAGCAACCCTTAACCAAATCGGCTCTCCCCTAATCGCAGAAGCTCTGGCTCTCCGTTCGGGACTCCTATCCGCAGTGAACCTCGAGGTCTCGAATCTCAAGATGTTCTCTGACAACTCAACGCTCATCAGAGCTATCAACAACGATGTGCAGGTCAAGGAGATCTATGGTATCGTCAAGGATATCCAGCAAATCGCCTCTGCTTTCATCGCTATCTCTTTCTCTCATTTCTCTCGTCTTTCTAATTGTGAAGCCGACTCGTTGGCAAAACACTCGCTAGCTTCTTCTGTATTGGGCCTGTAGCAGGCTGAACATGGGCCTGAGGCCATTTATTTTAATTCTATCTCGTGTTACAAAAAAAAAAGTGAAAGGTTTCTTTGTTTTGTTTCTAGAGATAACCAAAAGGCATTTGACTACAACAATGCCTTAGTCATTAAGGAGTAGTATCATTTAATATTAATTATTAAACAAAAGACCCTTCGAATACGACATCCAACGCCATTATTTAACGTGAATGACTGCAACCATAAATATTCAAAACAAAAGAGAGCAATTTTACCAAAAAACAAAAAAACAAAAGAGAACAAAAAGCAGATCACCAAACGATAAGATGAATGATGGATCGTCCTCCTCCTCATCATCATCCTCAAACACAAAGGTCGACGTGGATGTATTAGCAGATGAATCTTACTTCTCTGCTTTATTCGACTACGATGAAGTTCTCCCTATCTCCGACGTTAACTACGCGGCAGAGCTTCAGCTCCAAGAAGCTCTCTTCTCGTCCTTGATCGCTTCAACGGCTAATAGGACCAATAACACACCTCAAATCCAGATGAGTTTCAGCACGGTTATCAAGCAAGAACCTGTGGTAAAAATCGAGAACGAACCCTTGGAAACATCCAGAAGGTTATGCATGATCTGCACGGACGAAAAGCCTTCCTCCGACATGTTCCGAGGATCAGTCACATGCACTCACTCCTACTGCACTCAGTGCACCATCCGTTACGTTGCGACCAAGATCAAAGAAAACTCAGCGAAGATCAAATGCCCTGACGTGGAGTGCACGCGTTCGATAGAGCCCTACATGTGTAGAGATCTGATCCCAAAGGAAGTGATCGAGCGTTGGGAGAAGATCTTGTGCGAGTCTTTGATATCTTCATGGGACAAGCTTTACTGTCCGTTCAAAGACTGTTCATCCGTGATGGTTATTGACGATGTTGGTGGTGGTAATAATGCTTATGTGACGCAGACCGAGTGTCCATCTTGTCACAGAATGTTCTGCGCTCAGTGTAAGGTGGTGTGGCATGCTGAGATTGGCTGCGAGGAGTTCCAGAGGTATGGGAACACTAAGAAGAAGAGTAGTGATGAAGAAGATGCTTTGTTAGTTCAGATGGCTAAGAATAAGCAGTGGAGGAGGTGCCCTAGTTGCAAGTTTTATGTTGAGAAAGCTGATGGGTGTATGCATATAACGTGCAGGTATATAAATGTTTTATTATATTCGTTACATTTTATTTTGTAATGGAAATGTTTTTTAAAGTGCTAATTATTTTTTCTTGTATTATGTTTCAGGTGTGGTTTTCAGTTCTGTTATGGTTGTGGATCAGTGTGGGTTTCTTCTCACTCATGCCAAGTTCTTACCTAGAAGCCTTTCTATGAATAATTATGTGTGTTTCTATGTGTTATTTTCCTTTCAAATTAATAATAATAATAATAGTTGTCACATTTGCTAAGATACTGGAGCCCAAATGTTGACTTTTTCGGATGTATTTAAGCATGTTTAAGTCCATTAAGATGGATTAACAGTCGTAAAACATAAATGAATTATTTTTCCTGATATAAGAAAATAACAGATAGTGTTTGAAAGGGTTAAAGGTTGAACAATGATTCGACTTTTATTTAAACTAAAAGCTGAAGTGTAAGAAGAAATTAACAAGACCAAGAGGTCTACTTGTCTCGCTTTAGAAAATTCCACTCATTACTAAATTTCTTCCTTTGTCACAAATTGCATATGACTTTAAGTCTTTAATCAACATTAGTCTCATTTTCTTTTTGCGAAGTGTCTATTTAATGTTGGATAATCATTTCTAAATAAATAATACAGTGGACCTACTTATTGTCTGTATCACCCACCAACACAGTTTTATGGGTAAATTATTTGTTAAATTAGTTTTTTTTGTTTTATTATAGACTTAGAGCATGATTAAAGGAGTTTTTAAGAGGATTTTTAGTAGACGAGATCCACTAAATCCTTAAGAACCACCTCTTAAAAACCTTAAATAAAATTTTTTTTTGTTTGGGTTCTTGTACTGTTCACGGGCCTCAGTGACACGTGACGGCTCGTGATTAATTCGTTTTTAATTATTATTTTTTTTTTAAATTCAAAATTCAAAAATAAATAAATAAGAACCCTTAGTCATGGTCTTAGTAATTAGTATGTTTAAGATGGTATAATCAAGGTAAAAAGAAAGAAAAGAAAAATAGCCGAAACGAACAAAAACACGTGAACACTGCTTTCGGCTTCGGTGTGTTATGAAAATGCTTTTTCAAAAAAGTGTTTATGAAAACGCGTTAGAATATACTACTGTATTTAGAGAAATTAGCATGGCGCAAACATCGACCTACTCAGGTGGATTTCTATGAAAAACTTGGGCACATCATAACTCGTAGTATTTATTATGCTTCAAAAAAATCAAAATATGGTGTTTGCAGAGCATAAAATCTTACCAACAACAATAGTCACCACTCCCTCTACATTTAATAAGTCGTTCCTAGCATATGATACATGTTTTCTTATAGATTTCATTGTAACGTTAGTGTGTTCAATACATTTTACATGTATGATGTATCTAAATTTCTAGAAAGCATTTCACAACAAATATCACTAATGCCTGATCCTTGTTATGATTAAAGTTATCTCTTCAACACGAGCGATATGAACACATGTCGACCAAGCAGGGGACCCACACGACATTCACTGGTTCACATGACGTGAACAAAACAGCTTTATTTTGTATGCTTTGAAATTCGTAATCATCCAAACTCTAGTGACAAAGATGGAATCAGAATTTCATTAACAACTTAATACTAATTCGACAAATATCCCAATCCAATCTACTGCATCTTGCAAATATAAATTATAAATCCCGTGAACTCAAACATATGAATCTGTCACCTGAGACATAACTGAATATTATAGAAGATTTCTATGTTCATTCATAACTCTTATTTTCTTTTACTTTTCTTCAATTGCATATAAGGGTAATTGAGTAATAATAAACAAAACAAAAAAAAAGACAGTGCCTCCAGCTCATAGACACTAGCCACAGTCTCACAATTTCTACTGCCTTGCTCTTTGTTCACACTTCCACTAGGTCTTCCTCTCAATGTGGTACCCTCTACCTTCTTCTTCCTCCACTCAGTAAAACCAAATCTTGAATCAACAGTTAGAAAATAAGAACCATAACTTTCTCCATTCAATGGCTTTCTTCTTCTTCTTCCTCCTCCTCTTGACTCTCTCTTCTTCGTCCTCTTTAAATGACCTAAACTCCTTGACTTACATCGTCCACGTCGACCACGAAGCTAAACCCACAATCTTCCCCACTCACCGTCACTGGTACACCTCCTCACTCACTACCACCCCTTCCTCCATCATCCACACATACGACACCGTTTTCCACGGCTTCTCCGCTAGACTCACCTCTCAAGCAGCTGCCCACCTCTTAGACCATCCCCACGTCATCTCCGTTATCCCCGAGCAAGACCGTCACTTGCACACCACACGCTCCCCTGAGTTTCTCGGCCTCCGGTCCACCGACAAAGCTGGTCTCCTCGAGGAGTCCGACTTCGGGTCGGATCTTGTCATCGGAGTTATCGACACGGGTATCTGGCCCGAGAGGCCCAGCTTCGACGACCGTGGCCTCGGCCCAGTTCCCACTAAATGGAAAGGCCAATGCGTCCCCTCACAAGACTTCCCAGCGACGGCGTGTAACCGGAAACTCGTCGGAGCTAAATTCTTCTGCGGCGGGTACGAAGCAACCAACGGGAAGATGAACGAAACGACGGAGTTTCGCTCCCCTCGCGACTCCGACGGCCACGGGACGCACACCGCCTCAATCTCCGCCGGGAGGTACGTTTTTCCGGCGTCTACTCTCGGCTACGCTCGCGGCGTCGCCTCCGGGATGGCTCCCAAGGCGAGGCTCGCCGCGTACAAAGTGTGCTGGAACTCCGGCTGCTACGACTCCGACATCTTAGCGGCCTTCGACGCGGCGGTCGCCGACGGCGTCGACGTTGTGTCTCTCTCCGTCGGAGGCGTCGTGGTTCCTTATTACCTCGACGCCATCGCAATCGGAGCTTTCGGAGCCATCGACAGGGGGATATTCGTCTCCGCCTCCGCCGGAAACGGCGGTCCCGGTGCTTTAACGGTGACGAACGTCGCGCCGTGGATGACGACGGTAGGCGCCGGAACGATCGACCGCGACTTCCCGGCGAATGTGAAGCTTGGGAACGGTAAAACGATTCCCGGCGTTAGCGTTTACGGTGGACCGGATCTGGATCCGGATAAGATGTACCCGCTTGTCTACGGTGGTAGTTTACTCGGCGGAGACGGTTACTCATCGTCTCTGTGTATCGAAGGCTCGTTGGATCCGAGTTTGGTGAAAGGCAAGATCGTTCTCTGCGACAGAGGAATCAACTCTAGAGCCACCAAAGGTGAGATCGTGAGGAGAAACGGTGGCTTGGGGATGATTATAGCGAACGGTGTGTTCGACGGTGAAGGTTTAGTCGCTGACTGCCACGTGTTACCGGCCACATCGGTTGGTGCTTCTGGTGGTGATGAGATCAGGAGGTATATATCTGAGTCATCTAAGTCTCGTTCTTCGAAACAGCCAACGGCTACGATCGTTTTCAAAGGGACCCGGCTTGGGATCCGACCCGCACCGGTAGTTGCGTCTTTCTCCGCTCGTGGGCCTAATCCGGAGTCTCCGGAGATACTTAAACCGGATGTGATCGCACCCGGTTTGAACATTCTCGCTGCTTGGCCTGACAAGATTGGTCCATCGGGTGTTCCTTCTGATAACCGGCGAACTGAGTTTAACATTTTGTCAGGTACTTCAATGGCGTGCCCGCACGTGTCGGGTCTTGCAGCTCTGCTCAAGGCGGCTCATCCTGATTGGAGCCCGGCGGCGATAAGGTCAGCGTTGATGACTACGGCTTACACGGTGGATAACAGAGCTGAGCCAATGATGGATGAGTCAACGGGGAATACATCTTCGGTTATGGATTACGGGTCGGGTCATGTTCACCCGACCAAAGCTATGGATCCAGGATTAGTCTACGATATAACATCTTACGATTACATCAACTTCTTGTGTAACTCTAACTACACAGGAACCAACATTGTGACTATAACCCGACGCAAAGCAGACTGCGACGGTGCTAGACGAGCGGGACACGTCGGGAACTTGAACTATCCGTCTTTCTCCGTCGTGTTTCAGCAGTATGGTGAGAGTAAATTGTCGACACATTTCATTAGGACAGTGACAAATGTTGGCGACTCAGACTCGGTTTATGAGGTTAAGGTTAGGCCGCCTAGAGGGACGACGGTGACGGTTGAGCCGGAGAAGCTATCGTTCAGACGCGTGGGGCAGAAACTGAGTTTTGTGGTTAGGGTTAAGACGACGGAGGTGAAACTGTCACCAGGAGCGACAAGTGTTGAGTCTGGTCATATAGTTTGGTCGGATGGGAAACGAAATGTGACAAGTCCCTTGGTGGTTACTCTTCAACAACCTTTGTGAAGGGTTTTCTAGGGTTTGGAGACAGGAAAAGTTCTGGTCTCTTTGGTTTTATAAAATGTAAAAGGAAGAGATCATAAGCTGTTGTTGTTGTTGTCTAATGTCTATGATCTTTTTGTTGGCTGTTCCTGTAATGTAAAATGTATCTTTTGCTGTTTAAGATACATAATCTTAGAATCCAATAAGCAGTGTAGAAAATGTATATTTGCTGTGGGCTTTTAATGAGGCTTTTAAAGTTTTAAGCCCATATATTCCACTGTGGCTTCAAGATATTTGTTTTCTACTTCTAAGGTGAAAATATTATTATTTCATTATCCTTTTTACCACTTGGGTTGGTGAGGTTCACAAATTCTTTGGTCCATATAAAATTGAACAAAAATCAGTACGATTCTTTTGTTTCTTTTTTTTTTGTTTGTCCTTTCACTTGAATTGAATGATGATGATTCGAGTCGAATAAGAAACAAAACAAAATAAGAATGATAATTCGATTATAGCCTAATTTGGAAGATAAGATACGTGTAGTGAGGTGTGTTGGTGTATCTAATTTACTGCTAGTAGTGGCAGACACCAAGATTATGTCTTAAATAATGGCTTAGATTTGAGGATGAAATATTCGATTTAGAGCTCTTTAGATTTTACTGTCATCGAAGATAATGCAGATTACTACTGTCAAAAAGTTAAAATATTTTACTTTCTGAGTTTTTTTTCTCTATAAATAACAAAAAATGAGTATCTAATTCTTTTTACATACTACAAATTTTAATAATTTAGTCATTTGAGTTCGTACAGTTCATATTTAATAGTGAAACAAAAATAATTGCAGGGTACGGGTAGCTTTCAAAAGTTACATCATTTTCTGTTTTTTTGAAATCAGCTATTTTAGGAGCTTTGTCTCAATCCAACCAAAAGAAAATGGTCCTACCTCCTTTTGCATTTTTAACTTTATCTTTGTATATATATTTTTCCTTGTTAATAACTTTATCTTTGTACATATTGAATTGATTGCATACGTATATCAGTATTATACTATTATCTCTCTTCAATTCTCCCAACTATAATTTTGAAAAAACATAACATGAAAAATAATTTGCTTTTAAAAGATGATAAAAGTCAGCGGATAGTATTGAGACTTGATTGATAATTAAACAATATACTAATCCAATATTTTGTGTAGATTACAATTCTTTATTGTTGGAAGCAAATTACTCTTTGATAATCTGAACAATCCAAAATGCTATCTGCCTAATAAAAATGGGCGTCAACTGTCTGGTACAAGGTGGGACCGGACAGCGTTAAGCCTTGTCGTAATAAGTCCACTTGCTCAACTTGTTGTCTTTCTTTTATCTCTTTGGATTCTCGGTAATCTTTGTAACACTAACACACGTGTAACACAAGCGTACAAATAGATGATCTCAACCTTTTTTTTTGTATTTCCGAATTTTGCCACTCCATGATATTTTCATCTAGGGTTCCTTTATAACTTACTTGAAATTGGCAATTATGTAAAAGTATACTCAACTACAGGCTTGCATAACCAAAACTAGAAGTATACACAACATCTATGTACAAGTAACGTGTATATGAATACCTCATACGTGGAAAATGTCATGTCATGATATAACTCATTTTGACACCTAAAGATATGAATGACTAACATTTTAAAGGTATATGTGTAGTTTAAATTTTAGTGTTTTATAATGGGTGCACTTATTTGCTGTGGAATCGAGAAATGACTCCAGGGTGAGTTAAGATTGTGATAGGGTGACTCAAGATTGTGTGTTAGTGAGACTACTAACAAATTTTTTTTGTTATGGGGAGGTGCTTAATTACCAATTGCCTTGCTTTTTTTTCCCTTTTTTTTTGTATTTCAACTTATTGACGCAAATTGTAACTCATAAAAATATATTTACAACTTATAAAAAAAACTTTAGTAAAACTACGATGTAGATAAAGTGAATGTAACAAGTAAAAAAATCCAAGAAAAGAAGAATGATGTTAAGGTGGCTTTGAGTATTACCAACACTAGGTTTAAGTGTTATCATAATATTGTTTGTGCTCAACCTTGTTGATTTACGTAGACATGAATTGACGCATTCCAGACTTTTCCTCGTGTGCTCAGGGAGTTAAATGTGATACGCAAGAGCTTCTACATAGAGATTAGCGTGATTTTCAAAATGACTAAAAGAAAAAGTCGACGGTTATAAAGCATAACCAGGACTCGTTGTTACACGAGAGGGGGTTCCAAACCCATTCAAAACGTGAACATATGGTGTATCCACGACGATTCAAAAGAGTTTTTAAACAAGTTACCTTTGTCTTCACCATCACGCCCTCCAAATCATTGTGGATGGTCGAGTTTGCGTTGTCTTTATAAAAAATAAAATGGTTCGGGTAAACCTCTCGTCTAATCTTTAGCTGAAGTATGTCTAATACCAATCATTAACACAGTTAATACTAAAAGGCTATTACATCATAAGAATTTTACTGTTACTTTGACTATTAATAAGGTTTTGATTGATAATCAAAGCTCTAAACTTTGTTTTCTCATAACTATGCACCATGTCGAATTTAAATCAAAGTGGTATTAACATTTTCGTAAGGACGGGTTTTAATACTTATATATATATATAAAGCGACTCTATAATTGTTGTGTGTGTTTTGATTGATTCTATTTTTTCTTTTCTATTTTTTTCTTAAATAATAATACTATTATTGAATGATGCATGCACCTAACATTTTTCAATTCTGATGGCCTCCTTTATTTACCGTGGTCACATGGATACACCTTCTTGATGTCTCTTCCGCAATTCTTCAAGATTCTAAGATTAATGTTTTCCATTTTACCTTTAACTTTATATATGGACTTTTTAATATCATTGGCTTGTGTTTTTTTTATTATTTTCATAGCAAACTCGATGTTGTAATCGTGCGAATGTAAACACTACTAACAAAAAAAAAATGTTACAATAGTTAGTGTTTAGTGAAATGATCTATAAACAATTTTTTTCTATACCAGCTGATAAATATTTATGGATTTGATCAAATACTTTAAAATATGCATTTCCTAATAAATGTTTATATTAAATTATAAAATAGAAATTTGTATACATTTATAAAACTTAAATATTATTTGATGTGTAAAATATACATAGCTCACAAACTTCCCATTACTGGTTATATAGTAGTACATATGTGTCATCTAGTGACTGAATTTTTTTCTTTTTGAAGATCCAAATCTCAATTATCAGTTGCTATACTTTAACTTGTCATAATTTAAGGAGATTGCTTTTTACACTTGGCCACAAAACCACATAATGCAAATACATTACATCATCAAACAATCCAAAGAAGATCAATTAGTAATAGTTCTAAAATGATTAATTGACACCCAAACTTTATTTTAAATGAAAACTCCAACTATTCAACTCAATAGATTTTCTTACCCAAATATCTTATAGCTTAGATATATTTAAATGGAAATATAAATTACATACTTCCAAGTTTATTCATGATTATCTTCCATATATAATGATCACATCAATAGAATCCACAACAAATAAATCTATTGTAATAAAGTTTATGAGCTATAAATAGGAAATTATATTCATCAACTCTTTAACACAAAACAAAGGACACGTATTCACCGACCTAAAAGATTGGAAAATTACATTAACTTACCTTGAGTCAATCAATGGCACTATCGTAGAACGAGTCACAAAGCAAGGGTACAATAAGAAACAATCAATCTATATAATATACGACTCACCATCTCTCTATCTTTCTGGAGAGCAACAAACCACAGAGAGATAGAAAGATAAATATTTCAAAAGAGAACCCCAAAGAAGCTAATAATTACCTTTTCGCCGCAAAAGTTTACATTTCTGAGCATTTAACACCACCGCGATGTGTGGAGGAGCTATAATCTCCGATTTCATCCCTCCGCCGAGGTTCCGCCGCGTCACGAGCGAGTATCTCTGGCCGGATCTGAAAAGCAAAGGGAAAGCTTCGAAGAAGAGGTCGAAGAATCGATCCGATTTCTTCGATCTGGACGATGAGTTCGAAGCTGACTTTCAAGGGTTTAAGGATGATGCATCGTTCGACTGCGAAGATGAATTCGATGTCGATGACGATGATGTCTTCGTTAATGTCAAACCCTTTGTTTTCGCCGCAGGTACCAAGCCCGTAGCTGCTTCTTCTCCTCCCACCCCCTTCGTTTCCACTGGTATTGATTCAAATCTCAAATCTTTTGAGTTGGGTTTTGTGTGAAATGTTCAAAGTTCGGATTTTTATTTGTTTGATGAACTTTTTTGTTTCGTTTCAGTAGGAAAGATGAGAGCTTTGTTATGGGTTCATCTCCATATTCGTTTTAGATTCTCTTTTGGATTGTTATTGCTCAATAGAGAGAAAGTTGAGATCTGAATAGCTTTTGAAGGTTTCTGGGGATAGAGACAAGAGATGGAAACCTTTCTAGCTTTGTTCTGTTACATGATTACTGGACTTTGTTTAGTTCTAGACATATTGAGAGTTTGTCAAGAAGTTAAGGGTTAGTTGACTTTTCAGTTTTTTGTGTGATCGTTTTATATGTTCTCGAATGATTTAGATCTTCTGGATCTTGGTTTTCAGACGCTTTTACTTAGTTTCTACCGTTAAGTATTGTTTAAAGTCTTTGGAAATGGTTGATATTGTTGGTTTTGTTACTATGCTGTTCATGTTCAGATCCCGTAGCTCAGGAAGAGATGATGCAGTTTTGTTTGTGTGTGTTTTCTGCCGTGCTTTGTTAGTTTATCATATGATTGATTGATATTGTGTGTGATTGACTTCGTTAGGTTCAGTTTCTGGCAAGAAAACCATAGAGTCTGGTGGACAAGGTGAGAAATCTGCGAAGAGGAAGAGAAAGAATCAGTACAGGGGGATTAGGCAGCGCCCTTGGGGAAAATGGGCCGCTGAGATCCGTGATCCTAGAAAAGGCTCCCGTGAATGGCTTGGAACATTTGACACCGCTGAGGAAGCAGCAAGAGCTTATGATGCAGCTGCACGCAGGATCCGTGGCAATAAAGCTAAGGTGAACTTCCCTGAGGAGATAGTCCCTAGCGTCCCCCAGAAACACCCTACTGCTAAGACCAGTAATCTTAAGAAGCCAGTGGCTATACCAAACCAAATCCCAACTTTGGTTCAGCAGCCAAGTCAGTACTGCAACAACTCCTTTGACAACATGGGACATGACTCCTTTGGTGATGTGAGTTTCATGGAAGAGAAGCCTCAGATGTACAACAATCAGTTCTTTGATGTTGGAGGCAACAATGGATACCAGTATTTCAGTTCTGACCAGGGCAGTAACTCGTTGGACTGCTCTGAGTTTGGCTGGAGTGATCACGGTCCCAAGACACCTGAGATCTCTTCAATGCTAGTCAATAACAACCAAGCTCCTTTCAGTGAAGAAACCAATGCAGCCAAGAAGCTCAAAACCAACTCTGAGGACGGGACAAACAACAATGATAGTTCTGATGATCTGATGTCATACCTGAACAACGCCTTATGGGAGTCTCCATTAGAAGTGGAAGCAATGCTCGGTATTGATGCTGCTGGTGTGACTCAGGAAGAGTCAAACCCAATGGACCTCTGGAGCTTAGATGATATCAACTCCATGTTGGATGTTGGAGTCTTCTGAATTGATTGATGGGTTGCCGAGTTTGTAAATAAAGCTATGTGTGTGTGTGTGTGTTGGTGAGTTTCTAGTCCATTGGTGAAGAAGACAAACAGCCTTCAGTTTGGTTTATTAAACTTCACTTTGGTTTTTGTGTGTTGTTGTCTCACAGGGTTTTGCTGTTGGGGGAGTGGTACAAGTCACAGCTGAAGCTTATGGCATCGTTATCTTATGAGTCTCTTTCCTATGGAGAGTGTCTTTCCTATGGAGAGTGTCTCTTTCCTATGGAGAGTGTCTCTTTCCTATGGAGAGTGTCTCTTTCCTATGGAGAGTGTCTCTTTCCTATGGAGAGTGTCTCTTTCCTATGGAGAGTGTCTCTTTCCTATGGAGAGTGTCTCTTTCCTATGGAGAGTGTCTCTTTCCTATGGAGAGTGTCTCTTTCCTATGGAGAGTGTCTCTTTTAAATTCTTGAAATAAAAGGGGTGATGAAGTAAATAGAGTATTTTAATTTCTATCTAATGAGTCTCTTCCTTGAGTTTTTATTTTTGTTTTTGTCTTTTTAAGACCGTCTATTGTTTTAGACTATCTTTTGATCTTCCTTTTATAGCATATCATCATCATCCTCGAAAGTGTTTTTGTTTTGTACCCCCAATACTTATAAAAACTGTTTGGAACCTCTGTTTGTTATATGAGTCTTCTGTCTAACATAACTTTTGCTTGCTTGTTTGGTAGATGATTTGATTATTGAGAAATGCTATATTCTTTACTCATTCATCCTATATAATCTGATCAGCTTCACTTCTAATCTCTTTCAAAAGGAGAATAGATTCGGAAAAGGACAGAAGGAACAGGGTTTGCTCTGGTTGAATATATAACTAGATAAAATCAAGTTATTCTTGTAAACTTTCTCGTGAACCTTTTGATGAGAATACACCCAAGTTGCTGACAAGTGACAAGAGAATAATAGTAAAAAATGCAGCCAAATGATTCTGTAGGGGCACTAAGGATGTGATGAAAAAAGGTTCAATGTATGATCCTTCAATATGAATGTTGACAAACATTTTAGTAGTTAAGATAAAAAATTGACTTACATTTGATTTAGAGTTCTTTTGATTTGATTAAACGAATCAGTTCACAACCACATGTACACTGCTTAGTTGTGTTTGCATGATTCTAGATCTAACATTTGCTTTTTTACCTCCTTAAGTAAACTGCATCAGTTCATGGCCTTATATACTCTTATGTGTGTGCAAAAGTCCTATATGTAGTAACTTAAAATGCATGTTTGTATTGTGGGAGTGGACCGTTAAGGGAAGCAGTACGTGTGGATATAGATCAGGAACGTCCCGTGATTGAAACTTTCACTAAAGCTTAGTTGCTCACCACAAAAAGAAAACAATTTACGAAAATGAAGATTTGTATTTTGATTTGGTAGTCTTTTGATTTGATTAAACTAATCAGTTCACATGATATAGTAAAAGTTTTCCTTTGACCAGCAGTCCCGTGAAAGACAAGAAACTAATATATAGCTTTATGTTCAGTTATTTCAAGCATATTTTTATCCAAATCTTGACTGACTAATACAACTGTATTATATTTTATATAGTTCCCTCTCATATTATAATCCCATTTAGACTATTCAAAGAGGACCTTTTGTAATTTAATTTTGGCGGAAACTGTCCAGAAACGTCTGATATCATTTTTCTTAATTTGTTTTCTAGCTGGGTTTGACTCAATATCACCTATATAAACACAAGCGTTGTTCGACTTGTATGTCACACACATTTTATACTAAAACAATTAGCTTAAACATATGGCAATGAAAGAGCGATTTTATTCGATAATATTCTTACTTTTCTCGGTTTTATCGATCAATTTAATAAGCTGCGAGAAAAGTCTGCTAACGAACCAAGCAGCATTGTTTGTGTTCGGAGACTCAGTGTTCGACGTTGGCAACAACAATTTCATCAACACACACCGAGCTGCTCAGGCTAATGTTTGGCCGTATGGTCAAACCACGTTCAAGTTCCCGACCGGGAGAAATTCTGACGGCCGTTTGATTCCAGATTTTATTGGTATAATAATCAAAACCTTATATCCATCTTATTTGATTAATTCTTCATTTGAATCTAATAATATATAACATTCTCGTGGAACAATTTTTATTAGAGATAAAATATCTCACATCGAAAAATCAGTGAAACATTAACTAATATATAAAGAGTTATGATCAATGCACTTTTTAATAATTGATTAATTTTGCTACAAATGCAGCGGAATACGCTTGGTTACCATTGATACCACCTTATCTACAGCCCGGAAATGGCGTCAATCAGTTTATTTACGGCGTAAATTTCGCTTCTGCCGGCGCCGGAGCTTTGGTCGAAACATATCAACCACAGGTATTTAATTATTATTCTCTTCTTAACATCATTTTCTCGTTATATACAATTTCAAAGGTACTTGAAAAAGGTCTAGAGTTGCTTAGAGTAGGTTTATTGGGGGTCTCTTAGCAGAGGTTCTTAACTTTTCTAAAATACGTTTCTTAACTTTTAACTAAAAAAAACTAAGAAACGTCTCTTAAATAAGAGTCTTAAGAACCGTCTCTTAACAAAAAAAAATTAAAAAAAAAAACAAAAAAACAAAAGTCAAATTATGTTAAAAAACTCATTCTAAGAGACGCTGATAAACATGGTCTTAGACGTAATTTTCTCTTTGTATCTCTAAATATAGAACGTGATACCGTTGGGAAGCCAGTTAAATAACTTCAAGAACGTGGAGAAGATGTTGAAAGATAAACTAGGAGATGCGGAGACCAAGAGGATAATCTCAAGAGCTGTTTATCTCATTCAGATTGGTCCTAACGACTATTTTTATCCCTTCTCCATTAACGTCTCTCATTTTGAATCCAATAGCAAAGATCAGTTCGTGGACTATGTTATCGGTAACACCACGACTGTAATAGAGGTATTTAATATATATATATATATATATATATATATATATATATATATATATGGACTAAGTATAATTCGATACAAAACTATAATTTTCAATATCCTAAGCTAGTAAAATAACATTTTATAATGTTTTTGTACTATGCATTGTATAGGGAATTTATAAACTTGGAGGAAGGAAGTTTGGGCTGATGAACATGGGTCGACTAGACTGTGTCCCGGGACTGCTAACAATGGATCCAAATAGAATAGGATCATGTTTCGAACCCATCACTGAGTTGATAAAACTTCACAACGTAAGGATTCCAAATGTCATGAGAGATCTACAACGTCGATTACCCGGTTTCAAATACTCTCTCTTTGACTCATACACTGCTATAACCGAAGCTATGGAGAATCCCACAAAATATGGTATCAAGCTTTGTGTTATTTAATTTCTGTTTACAATAATATCTCATATATATTTGCGAGGGCTCAATTATATTGCATGTTTCCATTTTCGTAACTAGGGTTTAAAGAAGTGAAGAAGGCTTGTTGTGGAAGTGGACCGTTCAGGGGAAGCAGTACGTGTGGGTACCGAGCAGGAACGTCACGTGGTTTCGAGTTATGCGAAAATGTTAGTGACTATATGTTCTTTGATGGCTCACACACGTCTGAGAAGGCTAATCAACAGACCGCTGAGTTGATGTGGGACGGTCCGTCCGATCTTGTTGGACCCTACTCTCTCAAGACCTTGTTTCAAAACTTTTAAATTTGATGAATCCAAAACATATGTGCTACGAATAAATTTGAATATTTGAAGGTTGTAATAAATATAAATAAATACTCAAAGCACCAGCAATTCAACATTAATGATACAGGCCGGTTGATATTGACATTTGAAATTTTGTTATCATTCTAATTTAGGTCAATTTCGAGCACATATTAATAGCGAAACTATTGGTTTCACTGTAATGGAGGGGTTACTAATGAGTTACAATAATCTCGAAATATCCTGGTATGAGAGACTTAGTACGGTACCAACGGTCCAATTTTACGTCAAGAAGACATTAGGTTTTAAGATGAAATATGCAAAAATAATGTTCAACTATGATGTGGCAGTCCAGTTGGTTTAAGCGTAGGCGTTGCAACTGTTGTGCTCCTGCGTTTGAAACATCATGAAAAAAGTGTTTTACGCTAGAAATGGTATTAGCAAATGTTGGCTCCGGACCTAGAAAAGTTATTTGGACTAAAGACCTAGAGACCTGATCGATTAGCAAGTAAGACTACTCTTTGGAAAGTATCGTCAAAATCCTTTCTGATATTTTTTTTACGATATGGCACATACATTTGCATATGTAAAAAAACTGTGCTTCCGTAGTTTTGTATATTGTCTCTGTAATCACCTTTGATATTAATGAAAATATCTGCCCAAAAAAAGAAACAATAACAGTATGCGAAGCTTCTCTACCCATCGACCTTTATTAAGACAATGTGCCGTTTTATTATTAGTCCAGGATGGAGAGAGCCCATTATAGATCAACTCGACGTCATATTTCTGGTTTTACTATTGGGCCCAAGATGTTAAGCCATTAATTAGGTCAACGTCATATCTCATTATCATTCATGTCGTCATAAGTGACTCGGGACGAATCTGATTCTAGAGCCCTAGACCACTGTTTTTACTTTTTACCCTTTTAAATTTCCAAAAGAAAATAGAATTTTAGAAAATACGTCAACAACACCGGTCAAATATTTCTATCATAAAAATTATATAAGTTTCTGGAACTACATCTTTAGAAATTTCTCACGTTCAATGTCGTGGCAAAGGTAAAGTCCACAGTTAAAACGTATATCTTGGATCAAATGAGCTATATTTTTTTTTCCTCGTCTATAACAGAACACTTTTCTAATTCACTTGACAAATCCAACATCAACTGTATGTACCTATTGAATGTAAAACTTTCCTTAGCAATTATAGTATTACTTCTTGTTACTTTCAAGGTCACCATGTTTTGTTTTTTCCTGGTCAGACCGGATAACATAACATTAAAAGTTGATCAACTTAAATAAAATAAAACAAATGTATATTTTAATAAATGGGTCGTTAGAATGTACCTATACTACTAGTATTATCAATTATTTGAGGCTGTATTCGCGAACTCCGCAGCCGTATACAAAATATTATTTGAGTCTGCTGTATTCGTCAAAACTCCCCGCAGCCATATTCAAAAGTAACCGAGTCTTAGATGAACATCATATTCAAAGTCGTACAACTGAAATATATGATTACAAAGACAAGCAACTTGCCACGTTACATTATTAAAACATATCATATTCAACATCTTGCACATATATAAACGGACCAGCTACTAGTTGTGAATATGAAGCAAAAGACACTACAAAACTCAAACATGGCAAGTTCTAAATCTAGTCCAATAATCATCATCTTATTCATCTGCATGATAAGCTTATCGTTCGGCTCGATCTCTTGCAAGAACGACCTCGTTACGAACCAAGCCGCTTTGTTCGTGTTCGGAGATTCTCTGTTCGAAGCTGGAAACAACAACTACTTCGATTCTCTCCCTGGTTTCCGCTCAAATTTCTGGCCGTATGGTAAAACAACGTTTCAGTTTCCGACCGGGCGGGTTTCCGATGGTCGGATAATGATAGATTTCATCGGTAAGTCATCAGTTCTACCACATCTTCTTACATTTAAATTGTTTTTGTTTAGACAAAAAAGTTGTAACCTAATTTGATTAGACCATGATTATCCTCTCTCTTAGGTGGGATTTTTAGCTTCGCTAAGATACATTTCTTAATTTTTAACTAATAAAACTTAAGAACATTTCTTAACCAAAAAATGTAAAAAAAAATAAGTCAAATTATAAGTTAAAAATCTTATCCTAAGATACTGGAGTTAATCATGCCCTAATATATACTTGTGTGTTTTGTATATGTTACCATACTAATGCATGTTGCTGATTTTGGATGTTGCAGCTGAAGATGCTTGGTTACCATTGCTCCCACCAAATCTACAACCTGGTTACAGTACCAGTCAATTAACCTACGGTCTTAATTTCGCCACCACAGCCGCAGGAGTATTTGCCGCAACTTTCCCCGGAGTGGTAATTAAACTCTTTAAAAGAAACAAAGACATAAAAACACACATATTCTTATGTTTGACTAAAATCATTGACTTTGTCTTTTTGTGAAGTCAAAAGACTTGGGAACGCAACTAAGCAGCTTCAAGAACGCAACGCAAGTGTTGAGATCGAAACTAGGAGATGCAGAGGCTAGAAGAGTCATTTCTAAAGCTGTTTATCTCTTTCACATTGGAGCAAATGACTATCAATACCCTTTCTTTGCAAATACCACAACTATTACTACCACTACCAAAGAGAGATTCGTTGACTTCGTTATCGGTAACACAACCAACGTCATCGAGGTAAATAGTATATTGTTTGATAACTTTAAGAAGAGAGATATATTAACTAGAAATTTTTATTTTGATATATGCCTTTTTCTTGAGAAATATTTTAAAATATCATTTAAACATAATTTATTCTAAAATAATATATAAATAAAAAAAATCTCAAAATAACATTTATAAAAGTTTTTTAAAATATTTAAAATTTGAGTTTCAGTTCAGCGACTAGAGTTTAGTACCTAGGTAATGACATCAAGATAAGGATTAACAGTTTAAATATTTTAATAATTTATTTTTTAATTAGTGTTACTTTGAAGAAAAAATTATATGCTATTTTTTCATATTTTTTGTCTGCTATTTTAAAATTTCTTTTTTTTATATAGGAATTGTATAAAATGGGAGCAAAGAAGTTCGGATTCTTGACTTTAGGTCCATACGATTGTACACCAAGCGCATCAATAACTGACCCGACAAAGATAGGATCATGTTTTGAGCCTGTCTCTGAGCTGATCAACCTCCACAACCAAGAGTTCCCTAAAGTTCTGAGACGTCTAGAGCGTCAACTACTTGGATTCAAATACTCTCTTCACGACTTTCACACTTCTCTCCTTCAAAGAATCAACAACCCTACTCGATACGGTTTCAAACAAGGGAAGATGGCATGTTGTGGAAGTGGACCCTTGAGGGGAGTCAATACATGTGGTTTCCGAAACGGACCGTCACAAGGTTACCAGCTATGCGAAAACGCTGATGATTACATCTTCTTTGATCCTTCTCACTTGACGGAGAAGGCTCATGGACAGATCGCTGAGCTGATTTGGAGTGGATCTTCTAATGTTACTGCACCTTACAATCTCAAAACATTGTTTGGACTCTAGGGTTTTTATAATGTAAACGGTTTATTTTAATTTTATTTTTATTTATTTTAATTTTATTTTTATTTTATTTTATTTTATTTTGTACTTATGAATGAAAAGAATAATACTCTCTCCGTTTCATTGTACTTGTCGTTCTAAGTTTTTACACACAGATTAAAAAAATATTTAATTTTACATATTTCCCAAATAAAAACAGCATTACCTATAAACTTAACTACATTTCAACCAATCAAAAATAGAATAACATATAAAATTAATAAATTTTGCAGTGAAATCATAAAACGATACTTATTTTGAAACAAAAATTTTACTCTACAACGACATTTAATTTGAAACAGAGTGAATATGAGTTTTTACACTCCACGTACACCTTCTTCGACATCAGGCTTCAAATTTGACGTGGAATACAAATTCTCGAATCGTGAGCTTCTTGTCTTCTCCTACTTACTCTCGACCTGCCATTGGATTCAAGGCAGAACAAGATACAGAGCCATATATATAATGTCAAAGGGTTTTCCAAGTTAGTTAAAGCTAACTTCTTTGTGATATACCATGTTAAAATTGGGTTACTACTTACTACGTACTGCTGATGGGAACGTAACGTGAATAATGAAGAACTTGTTGACGACGTTTTCATTAAATAACAAAACTATAATTCGTGTACCTACACTTGGTTTGAAACTCCCAAAAGATACGATAGACGCAAGACACGTTACAATAAAATGGGCCTTAGTAACTGGGCCGATAAGCCTATATAAGATGAATATACTACTGTTTTTGATAACTTGTGAAACGATGGAATGATTTCACGATATCACGTATTTGTAGTATCATTCATATTATTTTTAGGAGATTTAAGTTTTGATGTTGAAGAATCTGAAGCTCTCGTGAAAAAAGATGAAGATAAACACAAACTGAATAATGTTTCTGTTGAGAGTAAAAATGTAGATGTACAGTTAGTTATATACAATTATAATATGTGCGGTACAAACTGGTACTATTTACTATTTTTTATGGAGTTTTGACTTTTCTTCAAAATGTTGTTCAAAAATAAAGACTTTTTCTTCAAATATTTTACCATTCTTTAGAATAGAGAATTGGTGAAGTAACAAAAAAAAAACTAAACTCTTAGAGAAAGGATATAGAGAGATAGGAATAAAAAGGAAAAGATAAAAAGAAGTTTGATTATTTTCTTAATTTGTTTTTTTTTTTGGTTATACCGTGCAATTTTCCTTCTATAGAATCAGCAACAAAATTTTCCAAATATGGTCATTCTCATTCCAGTAGTTTCTATTCAGTCAATGTTCTATTTATATTGTTGGTAAAAATGATATATCTTATACTATAAAGTAATTGGCCATTCCCTTCTCCTTCAATTTCGCCCAAAAAAACAATTCATAAGGGATCGACACGTGTCTTGTTTAAAACGCAGAGTTTCATCGAGTCCCACTTGGCCACTGTAGCGGCCCAAACTGATTAACAACGCAAAATTTCAGCCAATCCTATCTTCCGGTTTAGAGGCCCACACTGTTTATTCTCGAGGCCCAGACGTAAATCCGGATTATGTCGTCTAGGTCATTTTTTCGCGTATCTTTTCCAATTCCTCGCCGTCAACGCTGCGTCTCTTTGCTTCCTCGGATAGATTAAACGCATCGGCGATATTAACTCGCCCATTAAACGCTGCCCCACGATGTTGCTTGAATGTTGTAGCTTAGTTATGGAACGCTGTGGTGTCATCTATAAGAAGATACGCTGGTCTCTGTTATTCGCAAAGTATACATCCGATTCGTCATAATCTCATTCAAGACAACTTACTATGGCTAACGCGATGGTTCGCCTCTCCGATCTCCGCGCCGGTCGATCGACATCCACCGTCCAGGTCCGTTTACTCCGATTCTGGGAAGCGAAGAACATCCGCCGCGGTGGAGAACTCATGGGTGTGGACATGCTTCTGCTAGATTCTCAGGTGATGTAATCGACTCTACTTTTTTGTTATCACGGTTGGATAGTGAGTGGAGATCTTAGATCAACGCCGTTGATGAGTTCATATCTTACTTCTCCGCTCTTGATCCCGTTTCTCTATTCGATTTCGATTCGTTCTTAGAGCCATCTTAAAGTGATTAAACGTTTATTGATAGTGAGTAGAGATCTTAGATCAACGCCGTTGATGAGTTCATGACTTACTTCTCCGCAATTGATCCTGTTTCTATTTCCGATTTCGATTCGTTCTTAAAGCCATCTTAAAGTGATTAAATGTTTTTTTATAATTCGTGCTCAGTCAACCGTGATGCCGGCCATTGTGAATGTCAACCGGCTAGCATCTCATGGACCCAATATGGAAGCGGGATCGGTCTACTCACTAACCGGTTTTGAAGTTACACGCTGTAACCAGAATTTCTGTCTGACGGATTCTCCTCTGCTTATCCGGTTTAACGATTCGACCTCCTTCACTAAGCTTAACGAACCGTCTGCTCCGATTCCTCATCAGTGGTTCCGTTTTCGTAACTATAGTGAGATGCTTGGTCTTGCGAACTCCAATAAGCAGCTCCCGGGTAATTTGTTTCCGTTAAACTATTATAAGACCATGTATTGTATATCTCATAAATTTTTTTCCGACAGATCTTATCGGTGAGATCACTGCTGTTAAGAGCACGGTTGCTGATCTTCCTCAGGACAAGGATCGCGTTATGGTGACGATCAAGATGGAGAAGTGAGATCTTTACCTTCTTTGTAATAACAAATATTTGGTTTCGATATGTTGACAGATGTTAATTCCGTGGTGCAGTGACATGACCGTGACTATGAGTCTTTTCGACTCTCAGGCCATTAGCATCCATAATCAGCTAGAGAAGTTGAGTGTTGATCCGCGGGTTATCGTTGCCACCAATGTGAATCCAAAAATTGTGGGAGGTAAGCATTCAGTTTACCACGTAGATGGCAATCTTTCACGCAAAATGGTTATCAGAAAGGTACACTATTCATCTTGCAGGTCGTCTCTTTTTGAACGCCACAACCGGGACACACATTTATTTCGACAAGGAGACAGACGAAGGAGAACAGCTGTTCTACAGGTTACGATTTGCTGTTCATTATTTATGATTTTGTTGGCTATAGTGCATTCCTGTTAATGCTTTGTGATATCTTTGCGCAGGTTGGTTGAACAAGACACTGGGGTCCGGCCAGTAGCTACACTGCTGAAAAGTTATGCTAAGGTGGAAAAGATGAGCATCGCTGAGCTCAATGATTTTGTCTTAACTGTTGTGCCCCAAGTTAACTGTCGGTATATTATATCATATCAACTGCGTTTCTTTTGCATTGCTGATGAGTCTTGATGTTGCATCATGCAGGGCATTGATTTTATTTGTGCCGGGAAAGTGACTGGTGTCCAATTGGACAAGGGATGGTGCTATGTTTCATGTTCAAAATGTTTCAGGAAACTCCAGCGTTCTGTGTCGTCACTCACGTGTGTGCCTTGCAGCAACACCAATGCAGTCGGTGTGCTCAGGTAATTACTATCTCTGAACATCTTCATTAGTGACTTACAGCTCACCATGTGATGGTTCTAAGTTTATGCAATTCGGTAGGTACCGTGTGGAGATGTCAATTGCAGACAAATCTGGTGAGGGACTGTTTGTAGGGTTTGATGGAGTCATGTCGAAGCTTTTTAACATGAGTGCCCATGAAGCTGCCAATGTCCTGGTGCGTATTTGTATACTTGATTTTTGTTGTTAGATTAGTGAATCTTATCAGGTACTTTTGGTCGTGGTCGTATATCTTCCTTGAGCTTTTGATTTATGTTGGATAGTTTAGACATGTTACTGTATTCTATAGACTGCGCTCATGCCCATAGTTTTGTTGCCTCATGATCACTGTTGTTTACCGGTTGTCTGTTTTCAAAGCTCACTTCTTACGTGACCTTAATTTGACTCATGTTAATGGTGGTCTGTGGTGTACATGAAGGGCGGTGATGGTGACAACCCGGAGGAAAATGATGCCCCTGAGTTTGTTAGAAACATGGAGGGAAAGTCATTCACATTCCAAGTTAAAGTTGGACCATACAACTTTATGGCGAATCATCAGAGCTTCACTATCACCCGCATTGTCAGTGAGGGTGATCATGAGCCACGTCCTGATTTTGTTTCATCTGTAAGCTTACGATACTCCTATTTCATTGGTGCTATGTTTAAATCTAACATAATATCATTCTATAAGGGTGTTGATGGTGGACATGGAGATGGGGAAGCTGGTGGAAGTAGCAAGAGTGGCGGCAATTGTACGGTGGAGAGGCCGACGAAGATAGCACGGAAGGCTTAGTGCAAGTGGAATCGTATTTTCTTTTAAAATAATGATCACGCTTTATAGCCTTTGAACAATTATGCATTTGGTTATTTGATAATCCTTTACTATGAATTTCTTACGTACTTATCAGTCTTGCGTTTTTTTTTAATTTGCATCTCCTCCTTTTTATATATGAAAGTCGTCAACATTGTTAATGGCTCCTCTACAAAAAATTGAAGGTCAAGATTCTTAAAATATATGGTTGGGTCTGTGTTTAACGGGGCTCCTTCACAGCTACCAGTACTTTCGTCTGAGTAGTAATTGCTTTCTGAATTTGACGATCCCATTTTTAAGTCTTATTGTTTTCAAATTTGATGTCTGGATTGTGATAGTCACTGGTAGATTTTATAGTGCATGCTTGCCATTAATTAATGAAAATGTTTTAATAGAATAAAACATATTTGATCAAGCATTTAAATTTTAAAAATAACAGCCAACATCAGAGTTAATATATTTATTAACTCATAAAATAAACTACTCTATCGAAACATCAATACTAAAGCATAAATACTTATATCAGTTTTCTCTAAAAAAAAAAACCCCCTTAACCTAATAAATACACAAACATAACTGATTATATTGACTGCATGTTACTAGAAATTTAGAACCATATAAATTTGTAAATATAGATTATACATATCAACACATTAATACTACATCTTATTTCACAATTATGGATCAAGATCAAGATTTTGCTTTATCATTTGACAACACAACACTTTATCCTACTTCAAATGCTAAAAGATCCCTCACCATTAGGATCCACCGTTGGCATACCAATGAAACCAACATCTCCATTCTCATGGAGTTTTCAACCACTCATTCAGGGAAACTTTCTGATTCAACGATGACAATGATGCAATATAAGCTAGGGTGCCATGACATTAGCACATATTCATCAATAAGAATTGCAGAAAAGGCATCTACATATGTATACGAAACAATTACGCCGCTAAATCAATATGAGGATACCAGTGTCCACATTATCTTAAATGTAACCGATTTCAATCCTCATTCGATACATAGGGACGATGTTGACCAAGCTATATCGAATCTCCAATCTGCAAGAGAGGTAGAAATAGAAAAAGATGAAAATGAATTATGTACGATTTGCATGGACAATATTGTCGAAGGTGAAATGATCAATGCATCGCTAGCTGGATCAAGATGAACGTCAGGTGTCCTGAATGCAGATCAACCATTTTCTAGAGGATTTGTTACCGAACCGGAGATGGAATATGATGGATTCTTACTTTCTTTTTAAAAAATATTTATGGTGTTTTTAAAAATTTAAATAAATTGTCTGCAATTTTATGGAATACGTTGCTTGACCTAATATACTTATAATTTTCCCTTTTAAAATAAAATAACCATCTCATTATTAAAAATTTGCATAATCAAACTTTTACGGACACACCGGAATGTTTCGAATCCCGCGCGTAGCGCGGACCTCCGCTAGTTAATTATATGTTAATGTTTGGTATTATGCAAAACAAAATGACATTTACTAATTCTTTACCAGGGACAAGTTAGATAGGTTACGAACATGCCATTAAGATTCTAAAATCGCATTGCTTAGGTTTTAAAGACTTAGGTGATTAGTTGGTTGAAATAAAGAAATTAATTAAAAAAAATAATAATAATAAAGAAATTAATTCAGAACAAGAAAAATCTTAAGTAGTGGTTGCCAAAAAGGGACACCTATTCCCTCAATCATTGGACATATTTCACTAATTTCGGCTCTAATTAATCATCCTTCTTTAATCAGTTTTAAATTTAATTATATCGGTTAACCCGTAACTTTTGTTCTGTACCTAAAAAGAAAAATAAATGCTTAAATACAAGAATCATAATTAAGCACACAAAGTTAATCTTATGTCTATTCAGATTTAGAATTTCGAGTTATGAAAAAACAGCATATGTAATTGCTTTAAAGTTAATCTTATATAGCTACCGACGTATGATAATGTTTAGGACGAACCTTTTGAGCGATGACAACTTGATTGTTTAAGGTTGTCACGCGGATCTATTATACATAACCAATAATTGCTTTAAAGTCACCACGTCACGTAGCATTAGAGTGAGTTGCAATTTATTCAAATTGGCGAATAACAATAATTACGTAGAAAAATGGCCGCCACAGTGGTCCAGACATAATCCACGTGATGCTCGTTGTCATATGAGGAAAGGCCCATGTTGTACCACGTCATCGCGCCAGCTGTCTCCAGTTCCCCTAAAACGCCGTCATTTTATAGCCGCCGGATTATAACAAATCCAACGGTTGGGAAGTTTTCATTAACTTTTTTTTTTTGTGCTCTTTGTTTCGGTAAGTATTAAATGTATAATTTATCTTTTTAATGCAAACCTCTCTTATCAATGAGGTAATTAATTTGACTATAGTACTTATAACAATTAGAACGATTTTTCGATATAATGTGGTAAACGGAAACGTGTATCATTTGCAAACTCTATGATTAATATATATCGAGAATTTGGATACAATGGAATAAAACTATGATCAAATCAATATCAAGTTGACGAGGGCATATAAGCATATTAGTATATACTCTCTTTTTTGTTTATGCATATATTCTAATCACTAATTGCTTTCTAATGATTCTATTCTACACCTTTTAGAGAGGCCAATGGTCCAAGGGCAAGTCGAATCCAACTTACTCATGATGATGCTTCTGAGTTATGATGTTCATTTTGCCCACCTCTTAAAATGTAAATTTCTTATCATTTATAAATATATTTTTACTGTCATCTATATTATTAAAAATAAAATAAAAAATAGAATTAAAATTTTCACTAAATTTATTATAGCTCTTTTTTTTATTCATTTTAACGACTTTATTAATTTTTTTTTTGCAAATAATTTGACATCATTTATTACAAAAGTACGAAATATAACTTATTTCTTCTAAGTGTTTTATTATACTTTTACATTTTTTCAAATTTTTCAAATTTTTTTCATTAATTGCATTTGTCATAATAATTTAACATCATTTACTTTAATGCTAACTATAATAATTTTACATGTTATAATGAAATTATTCAATTAGTATAATAATTAAAACTGATTAACAATTTTTTTTATATTATCAGTGAACATGGATATTCATGTACATGTTTAGGTACATCTCGGTTTTTTTAAATATCAATTTTTTTTTATATTTTAAAATTAAACTTTATTTGGATATTATAAAATTTTGGACAAAATTCAAGCTTGGATGCTTTCAAATTTAGATATTTTCGTAAAAAATTTAAAGTATCTAAATAACCTATATCCATATTTTTAAAAAAATATTATTAAATAATTTATTGAAGAAAACTAAAAACTAATTCCACGGATACAAACTCTAGTTTAGTATTAACAGGTTCTACGTAGTTACTATTTATACGGTCGTCAACTTTGTCTTTGAACCTTCTACAAAAGTAATTAGTCTTTGAATTTGTCTTTATATACACCGACACCTTAGTGATCTTACATCATATAGAAAATTAAATCATTTTATATGTAAACATACACATAAATTTGATTTAGTAGAATAATAGAATTGACATTTTGATAATACGGAAACATCTAAAACCAATAAGAAGGTCTCATCAATCAATATCCAAGGGCAAGGGGAGTTTGTAAACCCGTACACGTTTGGTTAATCTCCACACTGTAAGAAAACTATGAATAATAATAATAATTATTATTATCAATTGAACGGTGAAAACGAGTTTGACGTGATTTTGTAAATTATAAAACTGACATTCCCAAGATGCTGATCACGTTTGTCATTGACTTCTTGATGTTAGATTGTTAATTGTTAGCACGATGTAGAAGCAAACATCAAACGAAAAGTAAAACTACAACAGTAAAAATAATGATTATGGTTGTCGGTTAATTCGTTTAAAATACATACACTAAATGCAAAAATGCATAAATGAAAAAAATGAAGGCAACACAAGAAATTATCAGTAAGTAAACAAATATCAAACGCACGGTAAAACTATAACAGTAAAAATATAAAGTCTAAAATGATTATGGTTGTGGGTTAATTCGTTTGAAAGAACACCCACTAAATGCAAACCTATATATATATATATATATATATATATATATTTTTTTTTTATCAAATATGCAAACATGCATAAATAGGATAAAAATGAATGCAACCCAAGAAATTATCGATAAATCATCACCAGTTCTAATCATGGAAAATGCTAAGAGAAAGAATTTATATACTTCAACTTTTGTATTTGTTACTATCTTTTATATGTTTTTCTGTTTACATGATTTATAAATTACTGTCTGTTTTCTTTTTAAATCTATTTATATTTAATCTCTGTTTATTGGATATACAGATTCATGTTGTCTCTCTATAATTTTTGTTTATGTTCTTACATCATTTGTCATACAAGAGTTATTTATATAATTACATTACTTTCTACTTCTGATTTCCACATGTCATATTAGTCATCTAAAATGATAATAGTAATATAGTTTTGAATTGATGGGTGTAAACAATTTATGATGATTGTGTAATTAAATGATTTCAGCTCATATGGAGATAATTTCGTCGACCAGCTCATATGGTAAAAGAAAACTATATTGACCAAAAAACTGTATATAATTAATATGCAAGAATTGGTCATTTTTATTAAATTGAAAACAGAAAAAACATATAAGAACAAGTTACAAGTCACCATTTAGTTTGAGCAAAGATGTAAAGCTCATATGGAGAAAATTTCTTAGGCCAGCTCATATGGAGTTAACATTTTTAAAAGAAAACTATATATAATTAATATTATGCAAGAACTAGACATTTTTATTAAATTGAAAACATAATGGAACAAATTACAAGTCACCATTTTCGTTTGAACAAAAGATTTAACAAGTCAAAGTTACCTTTTCGAAAACCAAATATTCTGGCAAAGACAAAAAAATTAAAAATCACAGATTTAGGAGACTCGTATATAAACGAGCGCCCAAAGTTAAAAACTTTTTAAAAATTTAATAAAATAAAATTTTGTTTCTGTGGTTCCGGTCGCCGCAGCTCTGTCATCATCTTCCTTCTTCCTCATCTACCATTACCAATCTCAAATCTGCTCAGATTCCTCTCTCTTCCTTCAAAATCTCGATCTATTACCAAAAGGGTGGTGCTTGAATCGTCTTGTTTATGTTTGTAAATTGCAAAGATTCGATCTTTTTTTGTGTAGATTGTGTATGTGAAGTCAGATTCAGTTTTGTCTGATCTGTGATCTATTTTGGGAGGAGGGTTTTGTTCCATTGTCTGTGTTTTTGTTAATTTATATCGAAAGGACCCGACTTTATCGAGCTTTGTCTCTCCAAAATGGCTGCGCCTGAGAGATCGGTAGACCAACAAGTCAACATGTCTTCTTCCTTCCTCCAAAAGTTCAGGCTCTACGAGACTCGCTCGGTGATGATTCTTCCCCTCTCTCTCTAACGTTTCATCATGATTGATTCTCTTTGTTTGAATATGAATCCTTTTAAGATTTGTTGATTCTGAAGCTTTTTGTGTGTGTGTGTAAACAGAACTTCTATATGATTGGGAGAGATAAAAACAGAACCTTTTGGAGGGTTCTCAAGTTAGATAGGACAGATCCAACAGAGCTCAACTTCTACGAGGATTCGACAGCTTACACAGAAGCTGAATGCTTCGAGACTTTGAGAAGGATACATGAAGGAAACAGATCTTCTGGTGGTTTGAAATTTGTCACAACTTGCTATGGGATCATAGGTAATAATGTCTTTGTAGCTATACTTGTTTCTTCATGTTCTTTGTAAGCTTAACATTACTTGTTTCTTGGTTTCAGGATTCATAAGGTTCTTGGGGCCTTATTACATGCTGATAATCACTAAAAGAAGGAAGCTTGGTGAAATCTGTGGGCACACAGTTTATGGTGTAGCGAAGAGCAAGATAATTACGATCCCACATGCCTCTGTGCTCTCCAATGTGGCTTATTCTAAGGATGAGAAAAGGTTTTCTTATGTCACTTCTGCTTGTAAAATGAAAAAAAACTGTACCTTGGTACCTTCATTACATTACATTACATTACTTTTCGAAATTATGAAACTTTCCTCTTGTATTTTAGCTTCTACTGTCTCTTTGATGAGTGTCACAGGTTGTTGAGGTTACTGTGTCCTTTGCCTATTGGAGATAAACCAGCAGCTTAGAGTTTCATTAATGTCTTTTTCCATTTTGTTATATCTTTAGAGAGACCATCTTTGTTGCACCTTTTTGCTTTTTTACTATTTCTAGATGTTCTTCTCCCTTGTCTGTACAGTGGGCACACTTCTCTTTGTTGTATATACTTTTGGTATGTTATATGACAGAGGTATTATCAAGAAAGGGAGAGCTCATTTTTTTATTTTCTTCTAATTTTGCTATATTTTGAACTTTGATTTATCTTGTACCTTCCTTTCTTTTTTCAGATTATTTACTGTTCCAGGTTCTGAATCATGTTTGCTTTCCTAACTTGTTTTATCTTCTTTGGGAATGTTATAGGTACAAGCGGCTTCTATGCACTGTTGATCTTTCAAAGGACTTCTTCTTCAGCTACTCCTATCACATCATGCATTCACTCCAGAGCAATCTGGCAAACAGTATGGAAGGACACACTTACTATGAATCGATGTTTGTCTGGAATGATTACTTAACTCGACGGATTCGAAATAACGCTAAGGACTGTATGTGGACAGTTGCTCTTGTATATGGTTTCTTCAAACAGGTACTACTTGTACTTATTGGTTCTAAGGTTTCTATAACTTTACTATGTGGATTGCTTCTCTAGTCTTTTGTCTTCCAAAGCACATCAAAAGTTGTTTACCCTTTGGAATGTTTTGTTTCTATGTCTACTATTTAGGTTAAACTATCAGTTTCTGAGAAGAACTTTAGATTGACTCTAATTTCGCGACGATCTAGGCATTATGCTGGCACAAGGTACAACCACTACACCTGAGCTTGTTCTATATCTGCTGTTCATTTGGTTAGGCTGTAGTGGGATTAAGTCTTAGTTGGGTCGTAATCTTCTGTCTTGTTCCCCAGGTATCTGAAACGTGGTGTGAATGAGAAAGGCAGGGTAGCTAATGATGTCGAGACCGAGCAGATTGTTTTCGAGGAAGCTCAGGATGGTAATCCTGGCCGAATAAGTTCTGTAGTTCAGAACCGAGGTTCAATTCCTTTGTTCTGGTCTCAGGAGACCTCACGCTTGAATATCAGACCTGATATAATATGTATGATCTCTCTTCTCCAACATAATAGTCTATTTTCCTGCTTTGATATTTTATGCTGATGTCTCTTATGTGAAAAGTGTCAGCGAAAGACCCTAGCTACGAGGCAACGAGACTGCATTTTGAAAATCTTGCAAAGAGATATGGGAATCCAATCATCATATTGAACTTGATAAAGGTTTGTATTCGTACTTATCAATGAAGTTACAAATTCTTATACATTCGTCCTGACTATTCCTAACTCGATTGATAAAAACAGACACGTGAAAAGAGGCCTCGAGAGACTATTCTGCGTGCAGAGTTTGCAAATGCTATCAAAGTTATAAATAAAGGGTTAAGTAAGGAGGAGCGTCTAAGGCCTCTTCACTGGGATTTGCATAAACACTCCAGAGAGTACGTGAATGGACACAACCTCATATGCTTCTTTGCTTCCTTCCTTTCTTCATTGCATTCTGGTAACACAATATGCGTTTTTGCTTACTGAAAATGTTTTTTTTTTCTTTCTGTTCCAGAAAGGGCACAAACGTGCTGGCACTTCTCGACAAGTTGGCGACTTCTGCACTGAACTTGACTGGCATCTTCTACTGTCAGCTAACTTCAGATGGGTTTCAGAACCAGAATCCATCGACCTTGGAGTGAGTACTCAAATTTTACCAACAGTTTTGTAGCCTTCTATGTAGTTTCTTGCACTGCTACTAACTAGGCTTCGATTGATTTTATATCCTTTTGGTTTTTATTGCAGGAACAACATTGGTGAATGTTCTACTCATGATCTTCCCAGTAAAGATGAGATTGCATCAGATTCAGCGGTGGAGAATGGTAATGACAGTAAAAATGCAAAGGAGGATCAGCTCAAGGAAGCCACCATGCTTCAGAAAGGAATCCTGAGGACCAACTGCATAGACTGTTTAGATCGCACCAACGTTGCTCAGTATGCCTATGGTTTGGTAGCATTTGGGCGTCAACTCCATGCTTTGGGAATGACAGAGTCCACTACTATTGATCTAGATAATCCCCTAGCTGAAGATTTAATGGGAATTTATGAGACAATGGGAGATACACTTGCGCTTCAGTATGGAGGATCTGCAGCACACAACAAGGTCTCCTTGTTAGCTTCTCTGTCTATAAGTTGTTTCCTTTCTGAAATTATTAACCGATGATCTTATTACTGTGGACAGATATTTTGTGAAAGGCGTGGTCAGTGGAAAGCAGCTACTCAGTCACAGGAGTTATTCAGAACATTACAGCGTTACTACAGTAACGCCTACATGGATGCTGAAAAGCAAGATGCGATTAACCTGTAGGCTGGCTTAAAGTTTCTCTTTCTGCGCCATTCTGCACTCTGGTATGATTTGACTTATTCACTGTATTCATTCTCTGCAGGTTCTTGGGATACTTTCAGCCACAACAAGATAAGCCAGCGCTATGGGAACTGGGTTCTGATCAGCATTACAATGCAGCAAAATTTCTTGCTAGTACTGTACAGGAGAATTCAAGGTAGGGTTCCTGGTTAGATGAAGCACATTTGTAGAGTAGTTAAAGGTTACTTACATTTCACTTTACTGCCTTTAGGTCAACGATGAAACGATCTCTATCAGAAAGTAGCATACTTAGCGAGGGCAGTACAGCTGCTAGACATGGTTTAGCTGAAAATGATGAAGAAGGTAAAGTTCTTTCAGATTCAGCACCAGAGATCTCAACGTCTGAAACTGCCATGATTGCTGCTAGTTTGAGGTAAAAGACAACGGAAAATGCTTATGATCTGTGTCAAGTAAATAATCTTAATTGGGTTGTTGTCAGCTAAATCTTGGGACTGACTTTGTGTGTTTTTGCAGTGCTCCAACACCGACAATGGAGGAAATAGGTTTAGACGAGATACTTGAAAACGATTGTTTCTGCGATGATGAGCATGGTGATCAATGTACATGTGCAGCTTTTGATATGGATTGGGTTTCTTCTTCAGGAAACTCTTGTGAAGATGAGAGTTACGGAAGGTAAAAAGATAAAAAATCTCTTTCTGAATTCATCAATGACTAATCATATCACCAACCAAACATGTTCTTTTTCATCTTAATGCAGATCCACGGCTGTTAGATCCTTTGAAACCATCCCTGAAAGTACAAAAATAGAGTCAGAAATTCGTGAGATTGAATCTTGTTCTGGCAACACAAAGGTGAGAAGGAAGATAACTTGAAGCAGCCATTAATGCATAATACTTGTGTGTTTTAATACCAAACTGTGCGTTAACTTGTTTCACAGGGAGATGCAGTAACTGTGGAGAAGGAAGCCATTGCTGTGATGCCTCAAGGTTATGTGAGGTGGGTGATGGATGAAGAGGGACATTTCTGGTGAGACGAAAGCTTTTCATTTTCTACAAAGAGGAAAGGAAACATACACCTTTGAGTGAAAAGAAAAATACACCTTTGAGAGAAGAAAAATAACTGGAAAAAAAGAAATAACTAACCGTCGCTAATTTACTAAAACAAGAAAGAAAAGTGAAAAGGAAAAGCAAGAAAATGAAAAAAAAGAGAGAGGAGAAGGTAAACAAACATGTATATAATTTACTAAAAGTCATGATCGATGATGAACATAACTCAGATCTTTGTTGGATTTTTATCTTTTTGACATTTTTTTTTGGTTGGGGGAGTCTCTGATTCCGAATGCAATAAAAAACAGAGAGGATGTTCATTAGTACTCTTCTTCTTTAAAAACTGTTCAGCTACTCGACCACAAGAGAGTTAAGAAAGTAGAGTTAAGTGTGAAGTTTGGACTAAAAAGTGTCTTAAAGATACGTGTACATAGAGACACACTGCACTATTATATTATCAGTCGTGTCTAAATCGACACCCAAGCATTAGTACAACATACTTTACAAGAGGATTACTTCATAATTAGCATAAAAGGATTAAACAAAACTCATTTCCTAATGACCTGATTAAACGACAGATGAGTCATCCGATTTAACGCGTTTAAAGCTAAAGAGACGCATCTTTACAAAGAAGGACCACATTCATAAGAACCTTCTGGAGATGCAATAAGAAAATATGACAGCCAAATCTGAAATGTCAACCGCACTCTCATGATCTTGAATGCTTTTGTAAAATTTTATCCACCCAACTTATAATAATAGGCTCATTTATCAATGAAAGGAAAGTATTAATAGAAAAAAAACATAGACACGTGGTAGTATAGGTTCTGGAGAGTTCCATTCTACGTACGTAACAAAGAGACAGAGAGAGAGAGGAGAAACTAAATAAAAACCCTAATCTTCTTGATAGTCTACGATACCTATCAAACCTGAAGAACCTGTTTTTTTTTTTTGGTAGAGTTAATTATTAAAGTCAGTTGTTTAGTAAAACTTGAGAAGAAAGTGAGGTATGGCTAGGGAGAGAGGCAACGATGATTTATACTCTCTTATGGGTTTGAACAAGGAATGTACCACCACGGAACTCCGTTCTGCTTATAAAAAGCTAGCTCTTGTGAGTTTCTCTCTTTATATGTTTTTGTTCAGGGATGATAGGGTTGTAATGAGAGTTTTGGAAACTTTGTTATATATATGCACTTAGTGTGAAAGTATTCCTTTGGCACTGACCATTGATTTGAAAGTTGTGATTAGAGATGGCATCCAGATCGTTGTTCATCAATGGGGAGCTTGGAGTCTATTGATGAATCAAAGAAGAAGTTTCAGTCTATCCAAGAGGCCTACTCTGGTAAATTTCTTTTTATTGATTGATGGCACACACAAATGGGAGTTGATTATTGAATAAAAGAAGATTATTCTCTGTTGTTTCGCTCCTTTATGTGTACTTTTAAGTATTATGTTTTGTGAACTAAGCTTTTTTTCCTGTTGTGGACATATATAGTTCTGTCTGATTCTAACAAGAGGTTCCTCTATGACGTTGGAGTTTATAATAGTGATGATAATGATTCTGACCAAAACGTAAACTCCCTTGCCTTTTGTATGGTTATTGAACATATGAACCATGTGGTGATGTATATATTTGTTTTGCAGGGAATGGGAGGTTTCTTGAGTGAAATGGCGACAATGATGAATCAGTCAAAGCCTTGTGTAAGACATAGTCTGCATTAGTTTCCCATATGTTAAGAGCTGTTGGTTGCGCCTGAGTGATATTTTAAGGTGTTGGTTTTGGCAGGAGAACAATTCAGGAGACAGTTTCGAACAGTTACAAGATCTGTTTAACGAGATGTTTCAAGGAGACGCTGCATCTTTCTCCTCCTCATCGTCATCTTCTTCAACTTTCACTTCCTCTTGTAGCTTTGTCTTTGACACAAATGTTCAGCAGTCACCGTTTGAGACAACAAGTTCGATGGGGATTCATGATTCTTTCTCATTCGATCCTAGAGCTCACACTTTCTCTTTAGGGGTAAGGAATTTACAAAACGCTAATCTCTTAATGCTCATCCTGAAGATGCTGTGTTGTTCTTAAGATGGTGAAATGGGTTTTGCAGGTGGAACATCAGAAGGGTTTCAAGAAGGGGAAGAACAATGGTGGGAGAAGAAACAAGAGGAAGAACAATGCTCAATCAGATTCTCACGGAACGTCATCTTCAAACAACTGTGGAGTCCCCACTTCATAGACTCTTCAGTCCCATATTTTTTGCTAACTCATCTACACATTTGTCGACTAGACACATCCAAGAGGACTGGTTCTGGTCTTCTCAACGGGCATGCATCAACCCAAACTGGTTCTGGTCTTCTCGGAGCTGTTTTCTTTCTCTTTCTCTACTCTGTCATTGAATTGTTGTTTTGTATGCATGAGTCGTTAAGACCATTGAGATGCATGAAGTCAACGGCTTTATGATGACGAATACATGTTATAAATTCTTAACACTCGTTGGTTTTCTGAGAATTTAATCATATTCACATTTTTGTTTTGTATTGAACTGAGCATTGCAAACTATTGTTACGTCTTAGTTGAATCTCTTTACAACATGTGATATCTTTGTCTAAACACCCTTTGGCTCACTAAATTACAGTAATCACACCAAAAGTCACAAAGTTCGATTCACGTTAGTAGCAGACTCATTCACGTTAATCATGTTGAAGAGAGATGCAATACTTGATCTTAACATAATGCTTACCGTACATGGGATTCAGTGCTTGTGGTGGGAATGTGTAAGTGAGAATGCTCATGTGTTTGAAAAGATGCCAACTTTTTATTCATGAAATCAGTTACAGAGTGGTGGACACAAAAGTACATGAAGAATGGGAAACTTAACAAAACATAGTCGCTACTACTATCCTACTACTACTTCATCTGAAGGATGAAAATATTCAGAGACAATATGAAGCAGATATTCAGAAGAGGTCGTTGTCATAGTCTTCTTTTAGAGTGAACTCAGCTGAATCGAACCGCCAAGCCAGAGGAGTGGAAGGCATCATCATCATAGAGCCATGCGGGATAGGAGAGCGCCATGGAGTTGTTGAGCTCTTCAGCCAATCACTTAACTTGGGCGATTGTATCTCTTCTGGTTCGTAGCAAGTCAGATTGTTCTTAACATCCGTCTGAAACCACAAGCACACACAAGTATACTCAGTTTGATCCATGGACATATAAACTAAGAAGCACACATTGAAGCTGAGTCAAGTACCGTTTCTTTATCATGCTTGATATGCTTTTCCTTGATGCTAGAAGAATCTGTAAAAACCAAAACAACAAGCTTATTAGCACGAGCTCACAAGCAAAAACTGGTTGGTTACTATCAGAGCTTTACCATGATGGAGTAGAATATCAGCAGAGAAGTGATCATCCCAGAGACTCTGCTGCTCTTTGATGCATTTGGTGTGATCATGTAAGAACATCTCCCCAGCTATGTCTATTTCACATTTTGCAGAACCAAAAGCAGAAGAAGAAGCGTTTTGCTTGTTCTTAGAAGAAGCTTTGGGTTGAATCCCAGACTTGTTTGTGATATCATTCAGAGCCTTACGAGCTCCTCCAGGTTTCTTCTTCTGACCAAGCACAGATCCTTTGCTTTTCACAGAAGCAGCAGTAACTGTCTCTGTAATAACATAACAATAGTCTTGTGTCGAAGCATTCATCAACAGTTATAAACATATTGATTCTGAAGAGATAAAGAGAAAAGTTGCATACTTTTTCGATGAATTGGAGCGTTCTCGTCAGGGAAAATCATCTGTTGAAGAGTGTTCATGTTCGCCATAGATTTTAAACTGTTTCCACCAACCAAAAAAAACAGAATCTTAATTGTGCAATCAAGATTTTGATCTGATATAAACCCTAAACCCTAATTTAATTCTCCAGAAAACTTAAAAACCATGATACTCATGAACAGTTTAATCTAAAGCTAAAACAGATGGAAGAGAGGTATTACCTTTGAAAGATGGAGTAGTTTCTTGTGTGAGAGAAGAAGAGTCTGAGAAGAAGATGAGCTTTTCCTGGAGATTGTTTAACGGTAACTTTTCAATCTTGTTCTCTTTTGCTTTTATCCACGATTAAATATGGTTACTAGCCGTTGCATAATATTTTTACTATGGCCCAACTAAGATATGACCCAGGCCCATGATGTACAAAACAAATAGACAAAAGCGATCATAAAACTGGTTGGATTTTTCTTTTTGGATGAGAATTCAAACGTGTCACACCCTGTCTAAGTGACCTAGATTTATCATTATCCTTGATTAAATCTCTTTAATTTTGGAATGTTAAATTAAGGTCAAATATTATTAGTGTAACCAAATATATTCAACGCTTCTCTTTCCTATCCTTATATAAATAAAACCACTATTATCCTCCAATAATGAAAAACACTAGAGAGATTATTAACAAAACT
This sequence comes from Moricandia arvensis, assembly GCA_905132765.1. NCBI lineage: Eukaryota > Viridiplantae > Streptophyta > Magnoliopsida > Brassicales > Brassicaceae > Moricandia > Moricandia arvensis. The sequence goes on from CAJHQP010002116.1 coordinate 77,154, forward strand.
CTTTAGAGAGAAACACAAACAAAAACCCTTTTGAAAACTTTTGATTGTAGTTATGGGATTCTTGCACAAGCTTTGGGATGAAACTGTGGCGGGTCCTGCCCCAGAGAATGGTCTCAGGAAGTTGAGAAATCACATTTCCAGCCAAAATGTCACATGGAATGGTCAACAGAAGTTGATGGTGGATCCAGGTCGTGTCCCGGATTCTCCTGTCGGATCAAGCATCCCAGATTCTCCTCTGACTCGTAAGTTATCTTGTATGGTTGCATTATGAGAAATCAAAACCCTAAGTTTGCAAAAGACATGAGGTGATATTAATTTGTGCACATGGTCACACACACAAGGTTGAAATATATTTGATTTGTTGGTTAATTATTGTCATAATCATATGATGCAGCTGGAACACCAAATGAGACACATGCCACAAGCCTCAATGCTTGCGATTGGTTTGAGACCTATCTAGTTTAAATGTTATACACGTACTATATGTTATACATATATCCTTTTTATAACGTCAGTAATATTGCAGGATTGTGCTAAATGCATTGGACCGTTGAAAGGGATTAAAGGGAAAACATGTACGTGAAAAAAACATCCGATCTAACAACTTTATCTGTATATATATACGAAGTATAATGTATTCATGTAAATAATAGTCTAGTTACTGGTCGCATTTTAGAATTTATATTTGTGTTTCGTTAGAAAAAATCAACTATACAAAGATGAAAAATTCAACTAAACATGTAATACTGTTTAATTTTATAAAGTGCTACCTTTTACTACTTTGTAATAAGTGTCCGTATATTTACTGTTGTTAACAACTTGGGAATCAATTGGAATGTCAACCCCACATGGATGTTTCTCATAAAGTAATCATGTGCACTAACCTATAATTAAAAATGTGTTACAAAAAAAACCTATAATTAAACTCTTCATGTTTTTTTTTTCTTTCTTAGTGTGGTTTCTGATCGATTTCGTAAGTATGTATCGAAATGTAAATGATGATATTTGAAGAAATGTAAATGTAAACATCATTCAAACTTGTGTTAACGTCCTTGTGAAGAATACAATAATGAAACTTTGTTGAGAAACGAAAATACTTGGTCGTAGAATACACTCCTAAAATGTAGGAAATGACTGAAAGTTATGTATATATGTTTTCTGTAGAAAAAAAAGTCTGCCATATCAAAGTTAACTATTCAACAAATAATGACCTAAGGTATAAGATGGACACATAGATTACACTTAAAGACACATATATGGTCTAGTAATTATTATAAAAAAAATCATTTGGACTCTATGATTAGTAATCGATCCAGTTAAATAGTAAACATGGCCCAGAACAAAAAAGAGGAATTTATGAAGAATTTGGTTGGATTTAAGCAGGATGTCTTATCTTTTTTGGTTAGGACCAATCCTTCATTTTAAATTAAAGTAAGAAGAATTAGAAAATGATATCCTGAAATAATTAGATATTTCCAGCTTTTTTTTCATGGGGTCCATCATTCTGTTTAAAGTGTCTCGAAAAGTTGGAATTAAAATGGTTGGTGTTAAAATATCACTAGTTTTGAGCAGTGTGGAATTAAGTACTGTATTGGATTAAAAGTATATAATACAGAGTTTCAGTATTTGTATACACAAGGATTTTTTTTTGTTAACTCTTTGAAAACCCAACCTTAAATTTGGTTGGTTTTAAAAGGTAAAGTACCAAAGTACCATTTACTCTTTTATTTGCAAGAAATTTATATGCTTCGAATAATATAAGAAACTAAAGTAAACTCTAATTTATGAAACTTGTGATATAGTGATATATGCGAATTCTATGAAATTAAGTAAACTGGATTTAACGCATTTCACTATATTTCACTTTGTAGTCATACGGACAATGGATTTTGGTCTATTTAAAAATTCATAGAAAAAGATCTATCAATAGGACTTAAACTCCATTAGTTCGAGTCTAAAAATGGTTAGTCAAAAAACTTTAATTTATGTTTTTTTTTTGTATTTTTTGTTCATATTGGAAACTCTTAAATCATGTAAAAGAATAAAATAATATTAGAAGGAACGAAGGGTAAAATTGGGAGAACCTTGTATCCGGGATTTCGCATAATACTGCCGACTTTCTTTTTAACCATTTTTAATTTAAAATTTGAAAATTTACGCTCTACAAATTACTTCTCTTTTTTGTTTTTTTTGTTCTCACAGTGTCTCGTCTAACAAAAATGGTGATTTTTTCTGTCTGAACAACGCATTCTCTCTCTCTAGTCTTGAATTTACTTTCTCGCTCCAAAAGTAGTTTTTAGACAAAAGAGAGAAAACAAATCCAGCACTCGGAAGCAACTAAAGAACAAAAAGGTTGTTCAGACAGTAATTGCTTTAGTGTAGCACCATTTTGTTATAAGATTTTGTGAGAGAGTGAAGAGCAGAAGTTAAAACAAAGCAATCTCCGCCATTGTTAGGGTTTTTTAAGACAACAGAGAAAGACATTATTAGATAGTGACTAACTATTCGAATTTGAATCGGAAAGAGACCCAAAGATCTCATTTTTGTTTCCTTCCTTCTAGTACCCACAGGTAAGGCTGATCCGAGTACGACTTCACTTGAAAGTTCTCTTTTTGGATGTGAAGATCTCATCTTTCTTTCATGATCGGAACCAGATCTATGTTGTGTTTTGTCAACTTTGTGGTTTTTTTTAATTATTATTGTAATGTGAGCTCTTTAAGTTGGGATATTGCTTCCTATGCATCCACTCTACTTGTTTGAATTTTCATTATGGATCCGTTTCTCTCTGCCCGCTTCAGTTTCCTCTTATAGCATTTACGTTTTTTCAAGGGATGGTGACTTTTCTTTGGCAGAGCTTCTGATGCTATCTTTACTTTACTTTACTTTTGTTGTTGGGTATGTTAAAGGGGAGGACTTGGCAAAAGGGGGAGAAGATGAGAACAGCTATACCTCTTGACTATGCTGTCTTCCAACTCTCTCCTAAGCGCTCAAGGTAATACTGGAGTTGGATTCTTCTTGTGTCTTGTAATATTGTCGGTGTTTGTTGTTTTGTCACATACTTTCTATGTTTTTTCCTTTCTGGGCAGATGTGAATTGTTTGTCTCTACTGGGGGGAGTACTGAGAAGATTGCTTCTGGACTGGTGAAACCTTTTGTTGCTCATTTGAAAGTCGCTGAAGAGCAGTTCGCCCGAGAAGCTCAGTCTATAAGGCTACAAGTTGAAAACAGTAAAAATGCTGGAACTTGGTTTACTAAAGCGACACTCGAGAGGTTTAGATTCATTTTCTTTTTGAACGAGAAATGTACTAGTTTTAGAGGAGTAGACCTCTATGCTAATTTTCCTTGTGCGGGCTCTGGTTTGTAGGTTTGTACGCTTTGTTAGTACCCCTGAGGTTCTTGAATTGGTAAGCGCTTTGGATGTGGAAATGTCTCAGTTAGAGGCTGCCCGGAAGATATATGGCGAGGTACTTCACCTTTTTTAAGTTCAAGTAAGTAAATGATAATGTGTTAACTGGAGTGCTCTTATTGATTTTCGTAATATGTTGCTGTAGGGGACTAGTGATCAGTCATCTGGTGCAAAAGGTATGTATACGGTTAACTTGTCTTGTAATTGTACATTCTGTTACATATACCGTCCAGAGGAGATTTTGCATTGGCTCTAAGACTTGGTTACAGTGATGGTTGATGATTAGTTGTGAAGTGAATTTCGATGCTGTTAAGTAATTCACGGAAGCTAGAATAGTATCTTATATAGACCGTCATTGTGCCCCTCTTTAATAGACTGTTATACTGGACGAGTTTACAGTATGTACGCCTCCAAAGTCAATGCGTTACAGCTAGAAATCTTACTACCAAATATGAGTAAAGCATCTACAGGAAACCTTATGAGTGGCAGTGTGACATTTAAAATCTGAAAGCATTATGTCGTTTTCTGTTTTTAGAATCTGAAGGCATTATGTCGTTTTCTGTTCCATCATATATAGTTAATTACGTGTTGGTCGTTTCTTTCTTGCTTTGGCATAATCTGGCTAAAACTTTCTTGGATCAGATGGCACAGAAACTACACCAGCAGCTGATGTGACAAAGTAAAGTCCCAATCTCTCATGCTATTTAACTTTGATAAGATTATGAATAGTTAGCCAAATTACCTATTATATGTGTTCTGTTAACTGTGTTTTGAATGTCTTACTCCCTCTTGAAATGTGTAAAAGTAAAATGTGTAATGCCTTACCAGGAAGGAGCTACTGAGAGCTATTGATTTACGGCTTGCAGCAGTTAGACAGGACTTAGAAACTGCTTGTAATCGTGCATCCGCTGCTGGTTTCAACCCAATCACTGTCCCTGAACTTAGTCAATTTGCTGATCGATTTGGAGCCAATCGCTTGAAGTAAGTATTAAGATATCCTTTACTTTATATCCTATATATTATATGCTAGGTCTTTCCTGTCGTTCTGTCCTTTGTGTCTACCTCTTTTACACACATAAGACAAGACATCTTAAATCACGCCACTTGTCTAATTTTATCTGGGCTTAAACCGAGAAGCTCTGGGTGGTGGGTCCTGTAGTTTGAGTTCTGGCTCTTCATAGTTGCAGTGATCAAATTTTAAACTTTTACTTGTTTGCATATTCTTGTTAGCTAGACCATGCAACCAAGGTTTCTAAGGTTTATTAACCAAGCTCTGCCAGTGACCCCCTTTGAATTTTGGATTTTGGTGATGACACCTGTTTAGTCTAGGATTACCATAACCATATGCTTATATAGTTGCCTATATGTTTTATGTGTAAATGTTTAGGGCTTAATGCATACTTCTTGCCATAAACAGATTCCATAAACAGAAACCCATCATGCTCTAATTTAGGTAGGTTTGGTCTGATGGAGACTTGAGAACTGCTGGTAGGTGAATGAATACGATTAAAAAGGACTATGATGCCTAACTGTACTAAAATAATTCAATCTCTTTTTTTTTTATGGTTACCATTAGTCAACCTGGTGAATTATCTCACTTCTTAAAAATATGGATTTCTAATTCATAGTCTTCCAAAAAGATTTTGGCTTTCAACTTAGTTAACTATCTGTTTGTGTACTCTGATCATGCTTGCTCTGATATACCTATTGCAGTGAAGCATGCGCCAAGTTTATCGCGGTTTGCCAGAGAAGGCCGGAGCTTATGAGCTCTTGGAGGTTCAATCAGGAAGAAGCTATACGTTCTTCATGGGAATCTGACATGTCAATTGATGATCCCAGTGAAGACCCATCCAAAAACCTGGCAACTAATAGAGAACATCGAACTGGCATGGAAGAAAAAAGTGCAACAGGAACCAATTACTCCCAACAAGAAGCAAAGCTTATGCCACAAAGTAGTCATGGTGAAAAGGAGGAAGAAGAGGAAAACACCCCTGTGCAAAATGAGCCAGTAGCAAGTCAGACTAGGCAACTCACGAGACGGCTCAGTGTGCAGGAGAGGATCAACCTATTTGAAAACAAGCAGAAAGAAAACTCTGGAGGGAAAACAGCTGTGGTAAAATCCACTGAGCTGAAAAGGCTCTCTTCTGATTTATCATCTTCTGCAGGCATGGAAAAAGTTGTGGTACGAAGATGGAGTGGTGCTAGTGACATGAGCATTGATTTGGGAAATGATAGGAAAGATGGTACTGGTGATAGTCCATCCTGCACTCCCTCGTCTTTATCAGTGTCCAAAGATGGAAATGGTGTATCTTCGAAACAATCTGCCGGCTACAATAAAAGAGAGCAGAACGGATTGAGTCATGTTGAGAATCATCATAGGAATGAAGACGAATGTAGTTCAACCAATTCAAGCGCTACTGTTTTACGGAAAGACAAGGAGGTAGACTTGAAGATGTCTTTGAGCACTGATAATCAAGCGGGACACCAAGAAAATATATTAGAGAAGAATTCCAAGATTCCATACCATGAGAAAAATTCCAGAGGGACTTCGGATTACTCAGGGAATGTAAATGTAGATGAGTCCGGTTACAAAATGGGTGATTTGGAATCAAACAAGCAGAACCAAACACAGTTTAGAGATCCTCGGAGTTATTCATTGTCTACATTACAGCAGTTAAGTGGTACTGAATCTAATCTCACTAGTGTTCGGAGCAATGGAGGAACTGCGGAGTCTCCTAGGAAAGAACCTTCATCTAGGCAATCACCACCAGTGGAGGATCGCCAGAGAAAGACAGAAGTCTATGGAGGTCAGTAAAGTAAACATGTGTTGATCTTTCCCTTATATGCATTTTCTTTATAATTCCAAATCTCTTTTTGTGCATCTAACCATCATGCACTAGATTCATAAGACCATGCACTGCTATGGGTTCTTCTTTGCTTTTCTAATTCTTAGAAGTATATTTTTTTCTTAATTTATATTATTAAACAGTTGTCTTAGAATAGGATAATGACTAATACTCAATGTGACAATCTACCTATATTCTTTTCTATACTTGTAGATTTTCTTAATATCCTGACTTCGACAAAAAAGGGAAATTCACCAATCTTCTGATTATTTTCTTGCACCATTATCTTTTAGGTTCTGAACAGATGAAAAGACCGCAAGGTAGAAGGGCTGAAACTAGTTCTGCTGATGTAAATAAAAAGCAACCTGCAGCCAATAGTATGTCAGAGAGTGATACTTTGAGCCAAGTGTCCCCCGCAGAGCAAGTTCAAAGGGCCAGAGCGTCTAAGGGAAGTCAAGAGCTGAATGATGAACTGAAAGTGAAAGCAAACGAGCTTGAAAAGTTATTTGCTGAACACATGCTCCGTGTGCCAGGGGATCAATCCAGTTCTGTCCGTAGAGGCAAGCCCGTAAAGACGAGTGAACAGGCTGTGACATCACAGTCCAGAAGACCTGTAGCAGAGGATCTATCTTCTGCCCAAATTTCTAATCAGAAGACCCCAACAATGCAAACTTTAAGCTCAAACGATGAAGACAAGTTCAAAACCCCCCCAACAGTGAAGGTGGTTGCTAACAATGACTATGGAGATTCCACAAGGCACAAATTTCCAGAAAAAAGCTTTTCAGATAACTCTAGAGGAAAGTTCTATGAGGAATATATGCAGAAGAGAGACGCAAAACTGAAGGAAGACTGGAGTTCAAGAAGGACCGAGAAGGAAGCCAAGTTGAAGATGATGCAAGATATACTTGATCGCAGTAACGCTGAGATGAAAACCAAATTTTCTCAGTCTACCGCAAGACGTGACTCAGATGCTCGACGTGCAGAGAAGCTTGTGTACTTCAATTCGAGGCTGAGTGCTAAAAAGGATCAGGTATACGCCATTTTCTTCTTTTGAGAGTTTACCTGTGGTTGCTAAAACTACTTCAATTCTTGGTTTCCTAATAAGTTTAAATATGCTATGACTTGACAGCATCCAATTAGCTCATTCCTAAGTGAAGAAGAGGAAGATGTTTCCAGAAGCACACAGAATAAGAAGATACAACAAAACAAAAACAGTTTCTTGACTGCTCGAACCAGTGCTACATCAGCTTCACGCTCTGCAGCGAAAGTTTCTACCCCCAGTTCTGCTAGGCGGAGAGGACAAGACAAACTTCTTGCACAGTCAGTCCCTAACTTCGCCGAGTTCAAGAAGGAAGGCATGAAACCAAAAAATGGTGTGCGCTCACAGGCGAGAAGCTCTGTCCGACCGAAGGCTGTAACTGAAGAAGAGAAGCTGCGAAGGCCGAAAAATCTAAGAAAAGTTGCTGCTGAAGCTGCAGAGGATGGTGTTTCTGTACCTTTAAATCTTGAGCAAGAGCATACCGGGAGGAATGCTAACAATCTTGGAGTTGGTATCAGCTCTGATGATGCGCAGCTAAAAGCTTCAGAAGGATCCGATGCATCAGACGAGATGGAGAAAGAGGGGATGGAAGATGTGCTTGATGACACAGAAGCCGAAGCTTTTACTGATGCAGAAAACGAGAAATCAAGACTTAGTCAAGAGTTTGAAGAATGGGATGGTGCCGGGGTTGCCAATGGTGAATCTATTTCTCAGCTTGACTCTGGTTCAAATGCTGAGCTACCTACTGCTATAGCTTCTAGGCATCATCCAACCATCGGTTCTTTTCTGGATGCACGAGTGAAGCATCAATATCAAAACGAAGCATCTGAGCTTGATGCTTCAGTGGACTCTCCAGTGGATAGTCCTACTTTCTGGAACCACACAGAGAATGATACAACCCATATGAGAAAGAAATGGGGAGCTGCTCAGAAACACGTTGCTGCTGGTCAGTGCCAACAAGATGTGACGAAAGGGTTGAAAAGGCTTTTGAATTTTGGAAGGAAAAACCGTGCAGCTGAGAATTTGGCTGACTGGATATCTGCTACAACCTCTGAAGGGGATGATGATACTGAAGATGGACGAGATCTTGCATATCGATCATCTGAAGACTTGAGGAAGTCTAGATTTTTACAAACTCAGCCCTCTGATGATAGCTTCAACGAGAGTGAGCTATTCAATGAACAAGGTAACAACCTTTTTGATTCCCCTAGTATACATAAAGCTTCCAAAGATCTTCTCACAGTACCTGTAGAAGTATACTTCAATACTAAAGACTAGAGTTGTTCATCTTGATATGAGTCATGTTGATATAACATTTATGTAACATAATTTCAGCACGAACCACTAGTGCACCATTGAGCTTTAAACTGAAGGAGGATCAGATGTCAGGAACTTCTGTAAAAGGTAATCAACCTTAGTGCTCTATTCTCTAAAATTTCTATTCTTATTCTCCATAGAATCTAAAGGTTGAAAGTATATTATGAAACACCATAGAATCTAAACATATAGCGAAGATGGAACTCACACTCTTAGATTATTAGCTCACTGTTAAACATCATGTTTACTGCAGCAACAAGGTCGTTCTTTTCACTCTCCAATTTTCGTAGCAAAGGGAAATGATTCGAAACCAAAGTTACATAGGATCCAAGCGAATGTAAGATAAAAGGATTCACATCGCAGGCAGTGGCACGACACACGAGTGTAAAAGAGTGAAATGATCTGAGACATTACGTTGCTTCTTTGTTTCCAGGTCAATGTATTTTGAGAATAGTTTCTCTTGTATTCATTATCATCCTCTGTATACTTGGTTTTGAGCCTACATTTGTAAATTGTATCAAACCTGAAACATGTCCTTATCGGTTTGGTATCATGTGATTTTGGTTGTACAAACAAAAAATGGCAATTTTCATTTACCACTATGATCCTAAGAAGAATAGAGTCTGCTGCTTAGATAATGTGCTGATCATGTATGGTAAGTAAGTTGTTTGGAGTATGGTAGCAATTACATATCGTTTTCATGTAACATGCGATAGTTTCCAAAAACCAAACTTTTACTTGTGAATAATCTTTGGATTTGTGATCAACACGTAAAAGTGGGACAAAGAAGGAATATTCTCACCTTCCCCACCTTTCTCCATCTTCCTCGGAAAGTGACGTGAGATCAAAGTTGAAGTAAACCCAATCACAAATCCCCAAAAAGCCTCTCTCCCTAACCTCATCATCACCACTCCATCAAGGGTACGTTAGTCATTCACCCTATAAAGTAGAAGAATGATTTGGACAAGAAGTCCTCATGACCCTAACATGCTTACATAACTTCAAAGCCAAGTAAATATGATGATGTTACTTACCTGCCATGCAAAGTTAGAGAAGATGCTCCATCGTCAAGGAACAACCAAAAAAGAAGAAACATAAAACTTTTTCTTTATTCTCATCTCTCTGTTTGCAACATTCAATTCTCACACTGTTCAATTTTTTTTCAAGAAATGGCATCTCTTACGCCTAGAGTGTTGATCAAGCTTCTCCAGACAATGAACACAAACATCAAGGTTCGAGGAGAATATCGGTCTGTTCTTTTGCAGGTGATTAGCATTGTCCCTGCTTTAGCTGGTTCAGAGCTTTGGCCTAACCAAGGCTTTTTCATCAAGGTCTCGGATTCTTCTCATTCCACATACGTCTCACTGAGAAACGAAGACAACGAACTCATCTTGAACAACAAACTGGGACTGGGACAGTTCTTCTACGTTGATAAGCTTGAAGCTGGAACACCTGTTCCTGTAATGGTGGGAGTTAGACCCATCTCTGGACGCCATCCTTTTGTAGGAAATCCCAAAGATTTGATGCAGATGTTAGTTCCCACTGAGACAACACCTCTGCAAGAAGATAATCACAAAGAGAAGAAGGTGATGTCACAATACATATTATCAGACTCTTGAGATTTCTTTTACTTTTATGAGAGTTATTTTCTTTAATACAAACTCTTTAGCAGAAAGATGGTGCGAGATCAACCGCCGTGGAGAATCTAAGAAGGCGTCAAGATTTTGTTATCAAGGAAGAGAAAACAGGTGTGGCATCAAGATATATGCAAGGTGTTTCAAACACAAGGGCAAGTGGATCAGACTCGAGTAGTGGCAGTAGCAATAATGAGAGCGAGACTGGATCAGTGAAGGCGACTAAGAGAGTTGGTGGTTTGGCTAAGGGCAAGCAGAGAGAGCACAAAGATCAGGTGTGTGTTCTAATATGAGTCGCACAGGTCTTGATGATACGTAAACTAGCATGAACATAATGGTTGACCTGTTACTAACATGTGTGTGCTCCGTAGGTACGTCAAGCTGGTCCTCTACAATCTCGGCCTGCAACAGCTCCAACGAAGGCAGAGCCAAAGAAACTCTCTTTGAGCTCCACTGTGAGTTGCGTAAACCGGAAGAGTAATTCTTCTGAAGATGCATCGTGGAGATCTCTGCCTGCTAATCTAACAAAAATGGGTAAAGTACGCTCTACATGATCTCTGTATCTCCTTTTATTATTTATAATCATTCCACTATGCTCATAACCTGTGATCTCTTTAATCCCCAAAGGGAATGCTGAGAAGGAGAAATATTGCTGTTCTGCTTGCCGCAGAAATACAACGAGAGGCATTGGCTGCTTCACATCTTCTCAAATGTATCAGGCAAGCACCATTCTTGAACCAAACATGCTCATATATATCTTGTGAAAGTTTCTAACAAACGAAACAATGATTTTTGCAGTATGTTTGCTGACCTCAGCTCAAGTGCTTCACCAAAGAATCCACATACCTCTCTCAGAAACTTCTTCGACCTCCAGAGTCTTCTTGACCAAGCACAGGTCACATCTGCACGGTCTAAAGATAAGTCACCCCAGCTGTTGAATATTCATCCAATATGGACTGAGCCTGACAAGTCGAGCAAGAGAGCGAGCCTAACTTCAAGCAGAGCCACAACAAAGTCTTCAAAAACTCTAACAGAAGCCGATAAGCTAGAGTGGGCTAAAGGAAATGGTACTGAAGAGATAAAAGCAATGCGAGACGCTATGACACAAGAAACAAGAAGCTGGTTTATGAAATTCTTGGAAGAAGCAATTGATACTGGATTTCATGCTAGTGTCTCAGAGAAGAAAGGTAAAACCAAAGGAGCACGAGTGGAGGAACCAGATAATCATATTGCCGAGACTTTATCCCAACTTAAGCAAGCAAACGAATGGCTGGACAAAGTTAAAAGTGATCACCACTCCGGTGATGATTCTTTGTTAGAGAACATAGAACGATTGAAGAAGAAAATATACTCTTGCTTGCTACTTTATGTAGATTCAGCTGCATCAGCTATCGGAGTATCACAAGCTCGTGACTGACAAGATGAACTAAGCTGCAATGCAACAGCGAAATAACTTTACTCATTGAACTAGAACCTAAGCTGTAAACATTGTGTGCACTATTTGTATATAATAGAAAAAGAAATCAGACATGTGAATCTAATGAACATTCTAATTGTTGCAGAGATGGGCCAAAATAAAACATCAAAATCTAACTGCAATTCTTACTGACAAGCTAAAATGGGTACACAGACGAGATCAAAGAACTGAGAAACAAGAACTTGATTTCTAGAGATTTGTGAAAGAGGTAATAGATAATGAATAGTTATATTGCCAAGACACTGTGATATAACCGAAAATAGAAACATCAGTGCATAAAAATCTGCAGTTTATGAGACTACAATTTGTACATGTTCAGACACTCCAGAACAGCTTCAAGATGCATATAAGAGTTCTAGCTTTGGGTTTAGTACTGCCTAAAAGTCAAATTCAGACGACCTGGTCGGAGGTTTGTTTCCTGAACAAGAACCTTGGGGGCAGTATCTTTGAGAATTGATCTGACGCCATGAAAGACATTTCTGGATTTGCCACCAAATAGTAGAACATCTCCAGATTCCAAGACTACCATATCTGCCTTGTCATCATCCCTCTGATCACCATACACGAACTCGGCCGAATCTCCAATTGAAAAGGACACAACAGGTAATCCCTTCTGAATGGACTTTGCACTCTCATCTTTGTCCTGAAAGATCAAGGTTTCAAAACTAGTGATGCAACTAACCTTCGAGATTTATGAACTCAAAAAGTTGTTTGAAATACTAACCTGATGTAGACCAAGTCTCCCTGTGGATGTGTAGAAGTTAGCAATACAGATGTCTGGTGACACAAATGGTATCTCATCTTCTCCTTTCGTCTTCTTTGAGCTTGTAGCAACAAGGGACTGTGAATCTTTGATTGCTTTCTGAACAAACTGATTGAACTCAAAAGGAATTTTTGGTGGAATAGAACCATCATGTGGTCGAGTATCTACATATCGAGATGTTTGAGGGTCCCAGTTTCTCCCCAGGCACATCATCTTCAAATGCAATAATGCACCATCTCCATAACCTGGTTGATAGAATCCTCCTTCACCCAAACCGAGCTCCCGGCATTTCTTCACAATCATTACCTAGATGCAATTTGAAAAGCAGAAGAAGTACAGACCAATGCATATAAGATAAGACATAAACGGAAATAAGGAAAAAGGTAGAGAGAGAGAGAGAGAGAGGCTACTTACTTGATCGTTTATTGATAAGTAGTTCTTGAGAAGGACCATCCCAGGTCTAATAACAGTGCCAGTGTAACCCTTAGTCTCTGTCCTCTTTGCTTTGTTCAGATCATTTAAGGAGGGTTTTAGTACTATCACCGTCTTCTCCGGGCAGAGATCAAAAGTTCTAGTATTGCTTTCATTCGTAGTGTTCCTTACATCACCAGACTTGTGAGCTTTATAATGATCCTCAACACTGGAAAGCTCAACCTTCTTATCACTTGCAGAAGACAAAGACACCATACCAGAGAGCGAAACATCATTAGCCTCACATTCTCTAGAGACAGGCGAAGCAGATGGTTGCAAAAGATCCTTGTTATTTGAAGAACCTTGATCAGGTTGCTCTGTAGAACCATCCCCTTGGGACTTTACTTCTTGTTGAATTGACTTTTCCACAAATCCCACATTGCAAACCTGTGATGACTTCTTAACGTACACTTGCACTGGACTATTGTTTCTTGGAGACCATGATTGTCTAAATCTTCCTCCCCCTCGAAATCCCCTACCCCTATTACCAGAAGATTCATCTAAAGACCTATCAACCGTAACCTGTAGATAACAGAGAAAGATTGTGCTTACGAACCATAACACTATCAAGCAACAAGCAAAGACTCCAACTTGGTAAACAAAAAAAGAATAACACAAAAAAAAACATTTCTCCGTTGAATGCTTAGAGTACGAGAAGACAGTCAAGTTTACTTACCGGACTTTCACTTTTTTGACGGTTTACTATTTGCCAAGTCGCCTGAGAGCGCCCCCTATGACCCCCACGGCCACCGGAACTCGAACCTTCGCCGTGACTCATCGCTTCACTCTCAAAGATGGAAACTTTGACTGAATCGTGAGCCCTTTTTATACAGAAAGGTTGCAACTTTGACAAAGAGACTCTTCGGTTTCTGAGCCTTGTGGTGTTTCGAGTTTCTGTGTACGCTCTCCCTGAACCGTCTTTGTCGATGCTGACTAAGCACGCCACGTCATTGTAACATCGTCGAGATGTCAAACACTCTATGTGGCTTAGAGGGTTCGCTTTGTGTTCCACGTTCGCTTTGTGTTCCACGTTCGCTTATTCCCCGACAGTGTTCTTCAGTTCCACTTTTAGTTAAAAGACTTGAAACTAAAATAGCGTTGACCTTGTTTGAGTTCTAAAGTCTGTTTCTGCATCTTGGTTTCGTTTGCTGGTTCCTTTAGACATGTGAGTACTTTCTACTTAGATCATATCTCTACTTACAAGCTTTTAATCATTTCATTTAAACAAGTTTAGGAATGGAATATTTCGTATAGGGATGGTACTTAAAGATAGATAGTTCCTTTTAGAGTTAGTTACACTATAGGCCACATTTGAGTTTTGATTTACACAAAAGGTCACTTCTTGATGGAGAGTATCTTTCTTTGGAAAGAAGGAGAATTTATGACTTTTTTGTCCTTCATGAACCAAGAGTTGAACCAATTGGATGAGAAGGGCAAATTGGCGGTTTGGTTATATTTGAACCAAAAATTATTTAATTTGTTAAAAAAAAAACGTTCCTTCCCTGCTAACAAAGCACGTGCTTTGTGGACTTATGCTCGTGGACGTGGATGGATCATCACCATTGTCCACAGCTCGTGGACTTGGATGGATCATACACCAACAGTGTCCACACCAAGAACAAAAGGATTAACAGAAAACAAAATATGGCAGCAATAATTTGAAGAGACAGAGCAAGCAAAAAAACAGAATAAGTTGACTTCAGGAATTACAGAATAGAGTTATTACATATTACAGAATAGAGTTATTCTACTAAAACAACTAACTAGAACAATGACATTGAAAAGAAAAGAAAGACACACTAATGTAGTTTCTTTAAAGGAAAAGAACAACAATAATCATTTCATTTAGGACACTTCTTGATATAACAAAGCATAGACTGATCGATGACGTTGGATGGTGTGGACGATGGAGGTGTGGACGATGGAGGTGTGGACAAAGGGGGTGTGGACGTGAGAGGTATGAACTAGTGGGGGTGTGGATGGGTGAGGCGTTGACATAAGAGGTGTTGACGGAGAAGTGTGAGAGAAGTGTGGATGGATGACGTGTGGACCGGTGAGTTCTAATGATGTGCAGTGTATCGGATGACAAGATGAGAGTGACATGGAGGGTCATCTTCCTCCGTAGACACATGTGGATGGTGTAAGATGATAAGCATGGACAAGTAAGTGCCTTCTCCACAACAACCATTTCTACCAAGACCCCCACCGCAACCGCTTCCGATGCGGTATCCACCTTCATGTCTTCCACCGCCGTCTTCTATATAACCACCACCTCCTCCACTTCCGTACCCACCACCTCCACCACGACCTCCACCGTCACCATTACAACCTCCATCTCCACCGTCTTCCACCACCACCTTTTCCATAACCACTTCGGTACTCCACTTACGAATCCACCACGACCTTCATCTCCATTGTCATTGCCTTCTCCACAGTCACCACCACGGCATTCATCTCCACCACCACCTCCAAATCACAGAATATTGCAGAAACAATCAAGAACAAGCATTTTGTGAACCCAAAAGTAGGAAGGGGTGAAACCCGAGCAAACAAAGACAAAAATCAGAACTGAAGATAGCAAAATCGCGACATAAACAGATTTGTGATGGAGATAACCGGATAGAACTCGAAAATAACAGATTTGAGGTTGTGAGATGAAGATTTTGTTCCTGTATCGGTGATTTGCGAAGAGAGAGAGAGGATATATAGAATTTTGAGTTGGAGTCGTATGCGGCGAAGAGAAGAGAGAAGAGATTAGGGTTTCTGATTTGGGAAAAAGGAGGAAGTAAACGAACATGCATAGCGATCTTAAGAAGTCAGAGCGCTTGCTAGTGCAAAAGACGACTGACGAGATAAGAACGAAAAAAATTGAGTTATAATACAGCGACGCCAGGTTCTAGTTTTGTGGTTGTTCGTTGGGTAAAAGGGAGTTAATTGATGTGTGATGGTGGAAGGACGTTAAGCGAATAGACTTTGCGACTGAATGCTTCGCAGGAAAAAGGGGGCCATTCACAGGTTAGATGATATATAACTTAGGCACGAACTGATAGAATCGCTAGAAATCGAAGAGAAAAGTTACCTAGATGCATAAGGCACGTAGAGTAAGGAAGCCGATCAGGTTAGTGATCCACAATGAGTCAGTAGAGGAAGCATATCTAGTGATAAGAGTAAGTGTTGACAGCGTTTGATGTCATATTAAAGTGAT